>JAGSMR010000007.1:1202500-1237500 GCA_029286605.1 Sericinus montela | reverse complement strand
TGTTCATGGCGTTAATCACTTACAATCACGTGAGTCACATTTGCCCTCCAATTCAATCAAAAATATGTGTAAAAAATTTAAGTTTTTCATGTAATAACATTTAAATTAATTATAATTGTAATTATACAAATCACAACAAGCAAAGGTCATGAAAATGAGCAACATTGTTTAAATAACATTTACTGTTTCTTCTCTACTTGCTACATTGAGCTTGGGCGGTTGAGAATTTGTTGTTAATTACATTCATAAATTATTGCCTTGATTTCGAATTTCTTGGAGATATTCTCTTGTATTTAAAATTTAAATATATTCTACATATCCATTTTCAGATATCTCAAATTTTAAGATAAATATTTATGCTAATAATTTGTTCTTTTTGTCGTAAAAAATCACATTTTGAAAACGTACTGTGAAAGAAGAAAAAGTAAATGTGAAGACACATGAATGAAAATTACCAGAATCACTCATGTGTTTATCTCGCGGAGTTATTTCCTCTTTGACATGGTTTTTGTTATTTGATATTCCTCTTCCCACTTTGATAACAGGTATTATGTGCTTTTACGAGAAGTGTGATTACACGGTTCAACATAATTAAAATGAGTGTAGAGTTTCCTCTTCGATGTATTTATACACACATACATACAATTATATAAATGTATATATATATATATGTAAATAAGTAATATAAATAAAGTCACGATAGCCGAGTGGTTATGTGGTCGGAATTCGAGTCAAGAGATCCGAGTTTGATCCCCGGGTGGCAGGCTCGTACTAGTAATGGGTTTTTCAAAAAACCTAAGTACTAATTATATTGTTACATTAAAAGGCGACGAACTTAACACCTGTCACGTTGTCCCAAAAATATCTTTGGTGGAAAGTTTTCTTCTTTTTCTTATCTTCAGCCAGTCTCTAATAATGGACTGGATTGGGAATTACATTTCGCCGGAGCTCATTTAGGACGTAAACAGGTGATGAAATCGATATACCCACATATATATTGGTTTATTCTATCTCAAGGTCTACATCCAATTAAATTAATATTCATATTGAAACGTTGCAGATTAAATCAGCATAAAACTTATCTTTATTTCGAGGTAGGTAGAGACTAATTTTTGAGGAGCATGTGTACAAATTGCTCGAAGATGGGAGATTTAAGAGTACTTGGATACAGACAGTGCACATATGAAGAAAATGATGACTTTGAAAGAAGCGAAAGTGAAATGTAAGGATCGTGACATTTGGCGATCTGTTCTGTCTTGCTACCCCGTCAGGGACAGTGCGTGAAGATAAGTGTTATAAATTCATTATATCACATAATGTAAAATATTATTTATCTATAATTTTATATATTGATGTAAAATATAACTTTTTATGCTTGTTCTTTATTTTTAAATTGGTAAGGTGGCAAACGACCAATCGGTCCATCTGATACTCAGTAACTTAAGATACACGTATATACTCACAACACCAGTAAAATAAATAATAAATAAATAAATATCTTCACGCAATTCCCAATACTGTGGTAGACAGAGGTCTAGTGTAGACAATTAAGTCCCTTCGACCCACCTTCCACCGAAGATATTTTCGGGACAACGTGACAGGTGGTGAGCCCGTCGCCGTCTTTATGTCCAAGCCAACGATATAATTCGTACATAAGTTTATGAAAAACCCATTGGTACGAGCCTGCCACCTGGGGATCGAACTCGGGTTTCTCGAGTCGAAATTCCGACCAGCCAACCATTCGGCTATCGCGACATAACAACAAAGCTTTCAGGCTTAATAACGAAGCCCGGTTTTGAGGAAATACATAACCAGTATTTCCTCAAAACCGGGCTTCGTTATTAAATTAAACAAATTAAATTTGACAAGGGCAGGATTCGAACTTGTGACCTCTGCCATACCGTGGCCACGCTCTTACCTCCGAGCCTCCGTGTCCTAAACGAATTAATTGAAATTATAAATCTCTTTCTCTATTTACCCCTGTTTGCCCTGTGTGTTGGCAGAGGTCGTCAGCTTAAATTCCGCCAATGACACTTGTTTTTTTTAAATATCTCTTTATATTAATAATAAAAAGTTCAGCATAACTTTTTTCAGTATATGCTTTACAATTAAAAAAAAAACATATGTAATAACATACATATAGTTACATCGAATCAGAATGTGTTAGGTGTGTGATGATCCTATAGCCGATTTGGTAGTGATTCTGTCTCTGAAGCTAGGAGTAAGTCTAAAGAGTCTATGTTTCGATTCCCACTAGAAGCAAATATTTGTGCGATGAATATGAATGTTTGTACCCGAATCATGGATAGACATGACTGTATATATGGTGTGTATATATGATTATATATTTATGTAAATATGTGTGTGTAATTATATTACAGAAATAAAAAAAAACAAATAGAAATACAACACAATTACGTCCAGCCGGTATTTCCAACTGATATCATATCTTATTTATTACAGGTGTTAAGGAAGGTGATGATGATTACCACATTATATTCTAACGCGATTTTTTCAGACATTTTTTCAAGGTTGAGTGCAATCCATACAAAAGAGTTTTTTAGAATATGTATGATTTGCATCATTGGATTGGACACTTAGATGGTGAGATATTCACCACTTGTCCCTAGTAAGGTCCGGTGAAATGTGGGTCGAAAGAGCAGAACTGACCTTTAACTGTCTGAGTATACTTGTACGGAGATAAAACCATTTTACCCAGACAATTTTTAAAATGCTAAAACGTACGCTGTGACGCAGAAAAAATAATGTGAATTAACATTTCTGTAAAGTAGACTACTCAGTTTGATAGCAGGAATTTGAAGGGACCGCCTGTTTATGTGTCCCTTTTGTGCTATTTGGAATATGATTATTTTTTGCAACTGAATTTTCGCGTCTTTGGAATTATTCGTGGTGATCATTCGTTTAATTCAACTCAAAATATGTAGTGAAACACGTAAAGTTTTCACTAAACAATACGACTAGGATAAAAACGGTAAGGTATTATAGTAATATCTATTAGCACAAGTGCCTAGTCCGGCCATAAGTTCTGGTACAAATGTATATGAAGAAAAAGAAATGCATTATTTAAATGCAGTTATGCAGCCGTGTGGTTACGGCGTAAGAATATTACCTTTCTTCCTGTGGATGTCGTAAGAGGCGACTAAGTGAAACAGCCTTGAATATCGTTATGGAAACCAATGGATGGCGGGGTAACCATCTCTAAAAATATCAGACCAAAATTATTAGAGCGAAGATGGGCAGCCACTCCGCTTGCCGAGCGTGACTATTTTAGCAAATCCTTCCTATGGGAGAGGCCTATGTCCTGCGGTGGACATTAAGAGGCCGATATGTATGTATGTATGTAATTCATTAATACAATTTAATTAAAATATATACCTACATATTTATTACTCTCAGCGAAAAAATATAACATTTGGACATATAATATAACGATAGTTTTATCATACAACTGTGAACTTTATAATGTTTAAATCTCAGTTTTTGTCTTATAATGTTTGCACGCCTACAAAGGCAAAATACGATTGCATTTTTATCCAAGCTACTAGGAGGACGGGAAATACTATGTAAAAATATAACATATGTAATTAGTTTTGTATAAATCCACGATAACAGATGTTTTTGTTTGACAATATTGACTCACTGAGCCACAATGAAGCTCGGCCGAGATTAGCTAGTAGAGAAATAATTATAGGATTATGTCAACTTTTTAGAAAATTTGTTAAGGTCAATATTTGACACCAATTTATTTCATTTTCACGCTCCATTATATCTAAACATGTATATAAACAAAGAATAGAGCATACAAAGATAAAGAGACCTCTTTTTCAAGAGTGACAAGCGAACAGTAAGTCTCATTTGTATCCTTCAAGACTGCAATCTGTCCGTTGCCAGTTTCCTTGTTTATGTGTGAACAGTTTGTAGCTATTTAGTGTTTACCTAAAATCAATGCAAAATTGTAGGATGTTCTGAACTCGAAACCGAAGATTTGCGATCCCAGTTTAGGGTATGAATCCATGAGATTCTAAATAGAATTAGTTAGAATTTCTTTAAACTTCTGCATCACCTTAAAAAAAAAAATGATAACAAAGGGCGAACTTATGCCTCATCGGAATTCTCTACCAGTTTACCCCAGGCGTTGGAAAACAATTTTTTAGGTGCTTAACTTATTTACTATTAAGAAATTAGTAGAATAATAAAAAAAAAATTGATAATTCATAATACTACTTACATACAACATATACATATACATGCCACTCCCAATACAGGGGTAGATAGAGGTCTAGACAATTAAGCCCTTTCCCACCTTCCATCGAAGACATTTTTGTGTATAAATCGTACGTTTGTTTTGGAAAAACTCATCGGTATGAGCATTGGGATCGAACTCGGGTCTCTTGACTCCAATTCTGATCACCCAACCACTAGAATATCGTAGCACATATTGAGATCTGTCATATTGTGATGTTGAAAGTGACCAAAAGAGGACCAGTTTAAGTCATTTGACAAAGTCTCCATGCTTGACAAGCGGATTGACGATTTCTGTACCATCCTTTTCGCAACGAATATGCGGACACCACGTTATCTCGTTATGGCATCGGAGAACTAAGTGTTTATACTAGCTCTATATACTCTTAAAACCGAAACTCATAGCAGAGTGACAAATGTGAAAAAAAAAACAGTAAAAATAGTAGTGTAACACAGAATCATAACACTGCTATTTGGTGGCAGAAAATGGTAAGAGGTACAGACCCAGATAACGCCTAGGCATAGTAAAAGTCTACCAGCTTTATAGAACAGAATACAAAAGAAAAAATATTTATTCAGTACTAGCAGTGCATACATATGACAGTATAAGTACATATTAAATAAGTGTTTAATTAAAGAGAATAGGTTTTTGCTCAAATAGTTTATAGGTAAACATTTAAATTAGGGTAGCAATGTATATCCCATCGCTCTGATTCCAAGAAGCAAAAGCACTCGTGTTATGAAATCAGAAACAACGAAGGCACTACAAACATCCACAAATTAATAAACGTAGAAAAGTTTCATCTACGTTGTCTCATCCGGGAATTCATCTGGGACCTCACAGCTAGCAACACTATGAAAACCAGTGTATATGCCACCATCACATACCGTACCATCCACGGAGTCCGTCAATACACTGAAAACGTCATTTTCCCTGTAATATTTCAGTGCAGTTTCATGAAATTGACATACTATCAGAACGTTTTTCTTTATTACCAATTATGTTAGTTCTAAAAAGCAGTTAAAGTATACTTTAGATTAAAAACGAAAATCCAGCTAAATTAATTACGAACAAAATATTCCATTGAATATGTGTTACTATTAAAGACAGCAAGAAAATTAAATTTAAGTAATGAATGCGCGCCCTAGTTTTATGTAAAAGCAATATATTATATTATCTTAAACTCTAGTATTTTTTTATATCAGAATTAATTTAACATCTTGGGTAGCGCTCAAATTAAGCGGAATTATTGAAAAATTAAGCTTAATGCATACAGTGGTAGAGCCACGCATCAGCTTTTGTTGTTGCATGAATGAGCCGGCTTGACCGGGGAAGTACCACGACCTCACAGAATACCGGCGTGAAGTAGAAGTCTCCTCTGGTATTGCGGGTGTTCATGGGCGGCGGTAATCACTTACCATCACGTGAGTCACCTGCTCGTTTGCCTCCCTTTTCTATTAAAAAAAAAAACTAGCTCACCATCTTATTTCTAATACTGCGCGACCCACGTTTCACCGAAGCTTATTTGGAACAGCTTGCAGGGAAGTTGGGCTTGTTGCCGTATCAGTCTTAAAGCCATCGACATGTCACCGATCACCGACAGGTGCCACCGACAGGTGCTGTACAAATATTTGCTATGGTGTTGGTACAAATATTTGCTACGTATACAAAACTATATTTACATCTTTTTTTAAGACCTAGCATGACCAATGATGAATGGAGAGAAAATATATTGTTACGTCGAAGCCACTTTCTAAATGTATGGTAACAAAGGTGATTAAGTTGGTAACCCTATCGTTGATTTCCTTTGTGTAGCCCGCCATCTGACATGTTCAAGTGACAGCTTTGAATAGGGTGTGACAGTCTCGTTACTAATTTATAGGTACGTGAATAATGCGTAGTAGTTTACAAACATGTTACGATCAAATCCAAGGGGAAGACAATTCCATACCAAGTCTTACTTTACTCTGTGTGCGTTTAGTATGTATCGCACAATATACACTGGTATAATACATATACATAATACATACATATGTGTTTATTTTTTGTGAACCCATAACCCTTAGTTTCCAAGGCAGGCACTGCCAAAGCGACTTTTGAGTTGCTGTATAGTTTAGAGTTTGTAATGTGTAATGCATTAATAATAATGGATTATTCTAGAACATGATGTTATAGATAAATGATACTAGTATCATTTGCTATTGCACAGTGTAATGCTAATACTAAAGTTAGATTTCCTACCTGTGTTTCGTATGTTGTCCACTTACAATAAATTGTTCAACGAAATCGACACATTTGCCTACGACCCTAGTTGTTTAAGAAAATATTTAACTAACGTAATAATGATTACATATTTCTTATTAATACGATACAAGCTTAGACATTCACAAACATAAAATATACGCCCATTTACTTACATACACAATATCAAAACACACGTGTATACACATGTAGTCCTCTTCCCCCCGAACCGTGTTAGCGAGTAGACGTGGAGTAGACATTTATTAACTTTTATAATCAAAAATTTTCTTACAATATTTTCAAATAAAATTCAGTTTAAAAAAATAGGATAATATAAGTAGTAGAAGGTATAAATCTCACAGAAGTAAACTCCTAAGAAGCGAAAGATGAAACTAGCTGCGCACGGGCAAACTCTAATTAGTGTGAAAGTGACGACTACAGTGAGTAAGTTTCTTTACATACTCAGCCTTTGATATAGAAACAGGCAAGCTTTATGTGTTCCTGGTACTCCGATTCAAATACAGAATCTACTTTTGAAAGTAATAAGTATCTACTGTCTCTATTTAAATATTGGTTCTGTTGTGTTATGTTCTCCTAGTACCTGTTACGTAGACTACTACCAAATAAAGTCTTGATTGAGATAGCATTATCAAAGAAAGCCAGATTAAAATAATAACGTAACTGACGACTTTTAAAAAGCTTATGCTGGCCTAGTACCACGGCGTGGATTTGTCTGTAAACAACAATTCTTACAAATAATATAAATAATCCTTATTATACCATCTAAACTATTGATACCGTCTTATATTTCCCTGGTATAAACATGGACAAATCTGATCCTAATTTAACGGAACAAACTCCACGCGAAACGACGTCGACAAGTACTGATAAGTACTTCATTTCCTCGTTTTAAGAGGAAATGAAGAATATGATAAATGAAGTATTTTCTGCTCAAAAAGCGGAACTCAGATCAATCACTACAAAACTTGCAGATTTAAAAGAATCAAACCTTAACATTGAAAGCTCGGTGGCATTCCTATCGCAACAAAATGAAGAACTTCAGAAAAAACTTACCTTGCTTGAAACACAAGAAAAAAAGGAAATTTTGTATATCTCCAGAAGTAAACGCATTATTAAACCATACATAACAGAAGGTATTTTAAGATGTATAATAAATAGGAACAACATGCCAAAGGAATTAAAATTAGACCCTAAAAATGAAATACTATGTATAACATATAGAAGATACAGAAATTACTGCAACGGACTTATTAAAAAATTGAAACGCAAATATGAACGCGAAAAACTGGCTGTATCAAGTAAAGATAACAAAAAACTCTGGTCCACGATAAATGATATAACTCAATTTAAAGAAAATAAAATCTCAAACAGTGATTTACTCAGTATTGCACCGTCAAATAAACTGTCTGTTAATCTTGTCAATGAGGTGATCAAAGCTAAGCCTTTAACACACCTACCTACCATTTATCAAAATTCGCTAAACCAACAAGTCTCATCTTTTCTTTTATTCAATACTGACCCTTACGAAGTTGAACAAGTACTTATGACTCTCAATCCCCTTCTTGACAGTGCTCAAGGTTGGGATAATATACCTACAAGATTTATACAGCAATCTAAAAGCATTCTTGTTCCGGTTATTAGTGATTTGGCTAATCTTTGTTTTGCATCTGGTGTATTTCCGAAGTCCTTAAAACAATCTATTATTACTCCGGTGTACAAGAGTGGGGACAGAGATGATGTAAACAACTACAGGCCAATATCAGTCCTAACATCAATTTCTAAGATCATTGAGAAACTTATTAACAAAAGATTAATCTCATATTTAAACAAATTTAATATCCTTGCGGAGAATCAATTTGGATTTCGTAAAAAGTTATCCACAGAAGACGCTGTTTACACCCTCACCTCACTTGTTGTTGATAATTTAGATAAAGGAATAAAGTGCTTAACAGTATTCTTGGACCTCAAAAAAGCGTTTAACACCGTTTCTGTCTCCACGCTTGTTCATAAACTCGAGAATATTGGAATCCGTGGCACCTCATTGGCGCTTTTACATGATTATTTGAGTGACCGTAGTCAAAGTGTTAAAATAAACGATAACATTAGCGATTATATTAACATAACTTATGGCGTACCGCAGGGTAGTGTTCTAGGACCTACACTTTTCCTGATTTACATGAATGATTTATGTAACTTAAATTTAGAGTTTGGGAAAATTTTCTCTTATGCAGACTTAGGTTCGCCAACGTACTGAATCTGGACTAAAAATTGTTGCAAAGTGGTTAAATTCCAACTTTCTTACACTGAACATAAAGAAAACAAACTACATATGTTTCTCAATTCGGAATTTAACTCAACCAAATTCCGATTTCACAATCAGGATTCACGACTGCGATAACAAGACTCTAAGCACTGTAACTCCAATCATAAAAAAAGTTGAAAGAACGAAATATTTAGGTATTATAGTTGACCAAAATTTGTCTTGGTATGCTCACATAAATTTGGTATCATCTAGAGTGAGGAAACTTATTTGAATTTTTAAAACCTTGCGACATGTAACTTCGAAAGATCTTCTAAATAAAATATACATAGCTTTAGTTCAATCTATCCTGGTCTATTGCATTTCCGTTTGGGGTGGGGCTCTGAAAATAAAGTTTTTGAAACTTGAAAGAACTCAGAGATCCCTTTTTAAGGTTATGTATTCAAAAAGATACAGATTTCCCGCCGCATACAAAATTAGTAACCTGCATTCAGTCAGGCAACTTTACATATTACACTGCATTGTAAAAAAACATAAAGCAACTACATTTGATCCAAGCGTATTAAGTAAAAGAAGAAAGGATATAGTTTTTCCGTGTTCAACAGCATCAACGAGTTTTGCCAGTAGGCAGTATGAAAGGCGAGGTACTTACCTCTACAATTAAATAAATAAATCTCTAAATATTTACACAAAGAACTATCGAGAGTGCAAAAAGAGAGTTGCTGAATGGCTGCAATCACTTGACTATAAGGAAACTGAAAAGCTTTTAGAAGTGCTACAATAGTTGCTAACGGTTTGATAGGTATATATTTATGTACAGAATACTCGCTCACACACACAGGCAACACAATCACCCACCCACCTACACACACATACACACACGCGCACATGCACGCACGCACACAAACACACACACGTATTTTTAATTATTATTCTTTGTTTTACTTTTAAATTATTATTTTTTTTGTTATCGTTTCTATTTTTACTTCTTAATTATTTTAAAAATTTACTAGTGTTAAGCAAGAGAACTATTATTTGTTTACCGTCTGTTTTTTATATAAGTACCAGTTTGGATGACTATTATTTGTATACTTTTCTCTTGCTCTTATAGTTTTAAGTACCGCCTAGATTTTTACTAGCCTAATGGAAGAGCGGGGCCTCCTATTACAAGTAAATAATTATTCTCTCTAGGAGTTCTCCAGAAGACATTTTGTTAACTAGGTTTAAGTTACTGAAATAAAGATTTTTATTTATTTATTTTTTATGTAGAACCATTGATAATGCTACACATGCTAGCGCACATACACAATCCTATTCAAACACATACTTTGCATGCATAATGCACTAAAACTAAGTGTGTGTAAAATTTTGTTTAGTTTACGCCTAAAAATAATGTAAGAAGCTAAAACACTTGTCTTATGTAATCAGAAAAAACGAAGATGGTACAAACATCCAGACTCGAGAAGATGTAGAAAAAGTGATTTTCTACTTTGTCCTGTCTGAGAATCGAACCTGAAACCTCAGAGATGGCGACACTAAGAAAACGAATACGCCACTAGTCTACAGAGGTCGTCAAACCTGTTATTAAGGTGATGCACCTTTCTTTAATTTTTTTATGGGTAAAAATTATCTGAGAGTAGAGAAGTAGTTTTAATTCATTTTTGCTCTTACATACGGATTTAAAGACAGGTTAAAAAATGTAAAGACGGTTTTAAAGACTGAAGACTAAATGCATGGTTTACTATCACATATGCCTATGAATGAACGATGGCAATAAGCACAAATCAAGAAAAGCTTTATGATGAACACTCTCGGCTATTATCTTTATCCAATAATATTTGAAAGATGCCGTATTAACATTTAAAAGTACTTTAATTTCTTTACTTAAATATTTAATTAGGTACCTGTGAAGTGATAACATATATACACATATCTGAAATACATAATAAGAACAAATTTAACATTTATAACGTGAATATAAACATTCATATTCATCACACATTGCTAATAGCGGGATTCTTACCCGCAATCCTCAACTTTATCCAGCCAATATGGCTATCGAATAGTTTTTGGAATTAGTTACATCAAACTGCATTCACAGTAGGATATGGGCCTCTCCCATGTAGAGAAATTTCTTCGCCACGTTAAGCAAACGGATTAGCGATTGCGGCACAGGACATACATCCTTAGACGCTGATACCCGTCACCAGTTTGCTTACTTTAATATTTTACACGAAGGTTAACCTGTCATGCAGTCAGCTTTCCTCTTTCAAGTTCCACGGAAAGAAGGTAGTAATATATCCTTACGCCGGTATCACACGGCAGATATATTGCATTACAAAGAAATAGGCTAGAAAAAATCCTATAATCTTATCTTAACGATGCTGAGTTACGTCTTGCCATGGGACCTCTTAACGAGGATAGGTTTTAAGATAATCTGAATAATGTCAGTCACGGGCGTCATTAACTGATGGAGCAGTTTAAAGTATGCCATTATTTTTAGTAGGTTATGTATTTAATTTAAACAGCAATTTGTAAATTTTAACTTATAATGAAAATGAAAAATTAATTCATTTTAGTAACAGTAGCTGAGTGATTGGGTGCTCGGGATTCGAGTTCAAGAGACGCGAGTTCGATCCCCTTGGTAGGTCCAGGTTTGGCTTATACCAATATATAGGCAGGATAGGCTTGTACCAATGAGCTTTTCAAAACTTATGTACGACTTATATCTTTGAGCGACAGGGTCACCTGTCACGTAATCTTAAAATTTGCGAAAGGGCTCATTTTTCTAGACCTCTGTCTACCCAAGTATTGGAAAAGGCGTGAGGATAATATATAATTATTATGAAGAAATATTACAAAATATTAGATTACATGACAATAGTGACATTTGACACTTTAGCCACAGAAATATTTGCTGTGGATACAAGGATATAGATTAGGTAACCATAATACTACACAGATAACCATATTTATTCTTGTATGACTGTAAAGCAGAAACTACTTGCGAAGTACTTTTTACTTTTCTGTGTCTTCCTATTATTGTCATCACTACTGTTTTTGTTGTTTTAATAATACTCTTTTTTTCTCTTTTGTTAATTTTGATTAGATAAATGTGTACTTATTGTTTAAGATTTAAGGATTTTTTGTGTTTATATTATTTTTGGGTAATTTTTGTTATTTAGGGTTTTTGAAGTGAGATCTTTCCTTGCAACTGGCGGGTGGGTTCTTCAGTTCTTAAATTCTTATATATATATATATATATATATATATATATATATATATATATATATATATATATATATATATATATATATATATATATATATATATATATATATATATATATATATATATATATATATATATATATATATATATATATATATATATATATACATATATATATATGTATATATATATATATATATATATATATATATATATATATATACATATATATATATATACATATATATATATATATATATATATATATATATATATATATATATATATACACACTGACTTGTGTCATGTCAGTTGAAGACTACTTTAGGAAATTGGCTCATCTTGCTAGAATCGTTGCAAGTACAATAATCGCCACGCTTCATTGGTGATTCATTGGATCATAGTTTCAAATATAAATAAAAGTCTCGATAGCCGACTAGTTGGATGGTCGGAGACCCGAATCCGAACCCCAGGTGGCAGGCTCGTACCAATGGGGTTTTCAAAAACTTATGTACGAATTAAATGACGGCGACGGCCTCACCACCTGTCACGTTGTCCTGAAAATACCTTCGGTGGAAGGTGGGTCGAAGGGACTTAATTGTCTAGACTAGACCTCTGTCTACCCCTGTATTGGGAATTGCTTGAAGATATTTACATTTTACAATTTATTTATAGGATATTAAATTTAACGCAACTTTTGTAGCAAAATCTGTCAATGTGTCAGCGATTAATGATTGTGGACCCAACTATCGCCAACCTCAATTCTGTGCAACTGTTTCTTTGGCCGTAGAATATTATAAATATAAAATTGATAAAATAATTTCGATAATAAATAAATAATAAATAAGTACATATATATGTGTAGATAGCGAAAACATCACATACATTGCTCCGATGCCAATATAAGGTGCTAAAGCACTTGGGATATGGGAATCGGAAACAACGAAGGCACCACATACATCCCGACCCGAAACAAATTAGAAAAAGTTATTTTTTTTGTGTGTGTTCAAAATTGTGCCGACCGAAAATCGAACTCGGGACCTCGAGATGGCGACACCTTGAAAACCAGTGTTTACGCCACTCGTCCACGGAGATCGACAAAATTGTTCGTTCCCATGCTCCTCCGAAACGGCTCGACCAATTTTCATGAAATTTTGTGTGCATTTTGGGTAGGTCTAAGAATCGGAGATCCCTCTAAATGTCAAGGGTAGTCGATCTCAAAGTTATTTTTTATTTTTAGATATTTTTTTTATGAAACAGCATTAAAAATACATACAACCCTAATATTTCACCCCTCTACGAACGACGTTTGGTGGGTCAGCAAGTATAATATATATTTTGACGATAAAGCTGGCTTTCTCTTAGATACATCATTTTGGTAAATATTAATTATTTTTTTTTTATACGAGAATAATTACGAAGTATCGTCCGAACTTTGGTTTCTGAGGTACCAAAGAATACATTTATGAATGTACGAGATTATCTCCTTTAACGTAATATGATTTTTTGATTCTGTGATCCGAATCCAACAACTTTAGCACACATTCCTCTTCGAGTGCAGTAAGTCAAATAAAGAGTGCAAAGTTTTCTCTTCGCGTATTAATATATACTACTGTTTCTTGATATATAATTATGTTTATAGTAAAAGTAAGTTTATGTAAACTGTTTGTAGTAAACGATGAATAATTTGTTAATAGTATTCATTCAAATCTTTTTTTTACTTATTCAAATAAGAAATGAAATAAACTAAAGTACATGACTGGATAACGAAATGACTCAAATTTCACAAGTAATAGCAAGAATTTACACTTCATATATCCCATGGCTTGGTTCCTTGATATATTTTATTACCACGTTTATTAACGTTGAAGGCAGTACCATAAGGAAACTTTGAGAATGTATCGGGTCTTAAAAGTTTAAGATCTCACTTAGTATCGGAAAACTGTTTGCGTAATTCCTGTTCCATTTAAAGTTACGTAGCGTACTCTTACTAATATGATGAGAATGACTTAAAAATTAACATTTTATGAAGGTTCTCACAACAAAATTTAAGACCGTTAAAACATAACCTGAAAAATAAATTAACATAATTATACTGCCTTCATGTCGCTAACTGTGTATTTTAGATAATATTTTAAGCTCGTAACATAAATTAAAACTATTTTATAATTTGCCTGCTTTATAATTGAAAGCTATTGTAATATATCGTGTACTTCACAGATATGATCTGTGAAGTACACGATATATTACAATAAAAAGTAACAGGAACCACGCAGAGAGCTACATTTTGCACAAAGGGTTAAGACCTGGTTGTCCGCATTTACGCATAACGTTAACAAACCTAATAATGTACAATTAAAGCTTTACCACTTTGTTCGAGTGTATAAATACAAACACAAACGCAAACAGGATAGTAAATGCCATACGAATACGTGTGCCATTTACTATGCTAATTTTTTTTTTATTTATATATTTATTTAAATAACAATCTTACAATTGTATAAAATAAATAATAAATTATCAATTGTAAATTTATTATTTATTTTATACAAATTTATGTAAGATTTCTAATATTTTATTATTGTCATTAATTTAGTATTAATAAATTAAAAGAAAACAAACAATATTGGTAGTATATTGAATGAGTCTATCGCTTTGGAAATAAAAAGAATTAGGTGTGTTATTATGATTAATTAAACGCTAATGAAGCCTGACTTGAAGGGAAAATGTATTCATTTGAATGTTAGCTGTTATTAAAATCTAATTACACTCTTCAAACGCTAACATGTAGTTAAATGCATTACATTTAACAAATATTTTTTTTACATTTTTATAAAATTAATTATGTGTTTTATTTTTCTATCTCTCACTCTTATCGATTTCAGCATTTCTAATAGACTTTGTATATATGGTCTCACAAATTCTTCGCTCTCTGTTATTAGTATCATTTGAAATTGTTTGAAAGAAAGGAAGACAGTGTATTCTATAATAAGTTTGACTTATATTATAGAAAAGAGCGGTAAAAGGAGGACATAGCCTAATCCTAGATGCCGTGGTTAGTGATAATTTATGTCGATGTGCCATCGACTTCACCGGAGGACACTAATGGGTGAGTAACACTAGTCGAACTTTAAAAAAAAATAAGAGATGAAAGGAGCCAAGGAGTGGAAAGGGGATCGAAGTTAAATGCGATACAGGTGCATAACCTACTGAAAGAAACGCAAAAAAGCACCAGATGACTTTGCTTCAACTCGATATTTCCCATGACCAAAAATCTCACAACTCTGACGATGATTACTATCAAGCGAAATTGGATTTGTAAAAGTTTTGTGAACTAATGTTTATAGATCAGACCGAAAACTTATAAGATCTGTCTGGAAAGAGGTCTTGTTTACCGAATAGAATACTAAGAAGTTTTCTTTGTTTTCACAAGTCACTTTAAGTAATGTTGCTATTTTCGCTCTCAAGTTTTAGCTATTTAGATTTAGCTTAGATTCTGGAAAGAGAGTCATGAAACAACTTTATCTAAATCAATGTGTTCCCTTAATTTAAAATTATTCCGAAACTGTATACATTTTTAACGCTATTTACGCACTTCATACATAAAACATTCATCAGTAAATTGATAGCATTCATACATCAGTAATGTGATAGCAATTAATAACAGAAAAAATATTTGCATGAAATTTATCAACCTTCCAACATATTTCATTATATCCAATATATTAATATTTTTTATATATATATATGTATATATATATATACATATATATATATATATATATATATATATATATATATATATATATATATATATATATATATATATATATATATATATATATATATATATATATATATATATATATATGTATATATATATATATATATATATATATATATATATATATATATATATATATATATATATATATATATATATATATATATATATATATATATATATATATATATATATATATATATATATATATATATATATATATATATATATATATATATATATATATATATATATATATATATATATATATATATACATATATATATATATATATATATATATATATATATATGACAGAGGTGCAGACAATTAAGTCCCTATGATCCACCTTTCACTGAACACATTTTTGTGACAAAATGACTTTCGCCGTCTTTATGTTCAAGCCAACGACATAAATCGTACGTAAGATTTGTAAAAACTCATTAGTACAACTCTATCTACTGGAGATCAAACTCTGGTCTCTCGACTCGAAATCCGATCACCCAACCACTCGGCTATAGAGATTAGTCTAGAACTCTGACAACTCTGATATGTATAATAAATATGTTTTCTATAATATTTTACCCTAATCTACAAGGACAGCAAAAGTTTCTGAGAGTTATTTAAAATTTCAATCCGATAGCCGGGTTATAGTGACGCTGCTGCTGCTTCGAACAGCTAAGGATTGCAGGTTCAAATACCGCTGAGATTAAACAGTTGTGTGATGATATGAATATGTGTACCTGAGTAGTATATAGTTTAAATGTACTTATGAATATTTATATACGAAAACGTATATGTATGTAATTAAGTTCTCTCGTTCACTTGGGCAAAAAGACGGCGATGGCTTCACCACCTGTCACGTTGTCCCATAAGCTTCGTTGGAAAGTGGGTCGAAAGAACTTTACTGTAAGGGGCACTGTAAGGTCGGCAACGCATCTGCTATGCCTCTGGTATTGCGGGTGTTCATGGGCGGTGGTAATCACTTACCATCACGTGAGCCACCTGCTCGTTTGCGTTCCAATACCATAAAAAAAACCCTAGTAGTAGGAATTTGCGAGACAATAAAAAATACATAAATTAATTTTACTTTAATTTACGCACGGTCCCTGACGAGGTAGCCAGAGAGAACAGATCCTTACATACCTCTTTCGCTTCTTTCATATTCATTTTCTTCATACACGTATAGGTAGCCGAGTTCCCTTGACCCTCACCTCTTGGAGCAATCAACTCACATGCTCATCGAAATTTTGTCTCAGCCTCCTCGAATGAGCCTGATGATCTTAATGCGGTACTCACCTCGTTGAATCTCTCAATCAGCAGCCTATCCTGGGCCTTCACGTAGTCCCGGAGTGCAGCGGATTCCTTGCGTACTTCTCGTCCAAGTAGTCGCAAATGACCACGCTTTCGAACAGATATCTGTCTCCGTGATCGGTGGGTATTTCGAGGACCGGAATATTATATATATATATAATCTAAATCAATCTGTTCCCTCAATTTAAAATTATTCCGAAACTGTATACATTTTAACGCTATTTACGCACTTCATACATAAAATATTCATCAGATTAATAGCAATTAATAACAGAAAAAATATTTGCATTAAATTTATCAACCTTCCAATATATCCAATATATTAATATATTTTTATATATATGTTTTAACCTCTGTATATATATATATATATATATATATATATATATGTATATATATATATATATATATATATATATATATATATATATATATATATATATATATATATATATATATATATATATATATATATATATATATATAGATGAAGTTTGTGTTTCTTCAATCAACGTAAGCTCAATTACTTTAAAATATTCTCTAGTGTCTAGTGTCACCTTTCCTTGACTAATAACAACTTTCAGTTAACATTTTCAACAAACTTTTAGAATATACAAAGTAAATAATTTATCTTACGTAAGTGTTAAAAGTATAAGCTTGTTAAAAATAATATTTAACCACATTTCAAACTTATTACTAATCGCCCTTGGTACATCTCTTTATATATCACCAAATATGAAATGATACATCTTAAAATAAATAATAAATATCTTCACAAAAATAAAATGAAAAATAAAAAATACAACATAAATAACAGAAATCTGAACATCATAATAACAGCTTTACACCTTACACAATGTTTACCTTACCAAATATTCAAGTTCGTTTCACTGAGATACGCCTCCAAAATGGATGTGGTCTGCGGTTTACTCTTGAAAGTTTACGCTCGCATAGCTTTATTTGAAATCGAATCCTTTAAGGTTAAACTGCAATTTGGTATAAAACGAAGGGTCAAAGTAAAATTCTTCTGTACATTAGGTTTGAATGAATGTATCGTCACTATAAATTAACGGATAGATCTTAAGATATTAAATAATTAGGTATCATTTGCGGAAATGCATTATGATAAAGGAGTAGTAAGTACTGTTGAAGGCAATGATATATTATGTTTGAAGAGATAATGTAGGTACGTTGCTTAGCTTTAAGAAAGGAGAAAATAAGAGGAAGAAAAGATAGAAAGTCCCCTCCTTTTATCCTTATCCATAGAGATGTGGGTCTCCGAATACCTCGCTCACCAGATGAAGCGTATAAGCAATAAAGGCTCTACTTTACCTTGGTAGTCTGTGGGCTACGGGCCTTCCTCGGCTGTACTGAGCCAAACATGCAGGTGTAGAAATTGCTACTAGGCTCTATCACGTAGAATACTTGTGCCTAATGACTTTACTTTTTATCTTACAGATATTATTAGATTAGATTATTAGACTTACACACACTCATGTATTACAGCTTATAAAAGTTAACTGCAGTACATAGCCTTTTCTCTTAAATAATATGCCACGCTTAACAAGTGTATTGAGTAATCGCTGTATTAGTTCCCTTACAACTTAGATGTTGTTAACTGTCACCAGCCTTCTTAATTATGAACTGGTGTTTTTAAGACAGTCATACCGCCATCTAAAAAAGAAACAATAGCCTAGTGGTTGGGTGGTCGGAATTTCGAGTCAAGAGACCCGAGTTCGATCCGTACCAATAAGTTTTTTAAAAATTAATATACTTAATTGTCTAGACTAGACCTCTGTCTACCCCTGTATTGGGAATTGCGTGAAGATAATTATTTATTTATTCATAGTTTCAAATACTAATTAGAATTTTTATTAACCATGAAAATACTAAAGACAAAAATAATATAATCTCAGTAATGAACTTGAACAATCTATTATGAGAGAGAACGTGGTTTAGTTTATTTAGTAATGGTACTATTATAACGACACAAAATAAACATCCTAAAATAAGGACACGAACAATGAACGATACGCCTAATTATCATACGTGTTCGATGTCATAAATAAAATTATATTTATATTTATAATACTTATTAACTAAAAACTACAGTATTTCATACAAGTCTAATCCTCGTGACCTAGTGCCAATAACGCTAGCTAGCGCGTTGAATTGCTTGACTGAACCGTTGAGCGTGAAAAGAACGTGAAAAGAAAGAATTGTCTATAACTCTGCAAAAGGGAAATTGCGTGAGGATAGCTATAAAGATATAAAAAAGCAAATCTTATAGGTACGAACTTCTTCAAAAGGATTGGTTTCGATTCAGTTAATCTGTAACTGAACAGCTGTCATGATTAGAATAAAAACAGTGTACTATTTATAAATAACATTTAAAAAAATGTTCTTTAATTATTTTGTCTTAGTACATACTAGCTTGTAGATGAGATAAAGACGTTAATTTAATTTTGGTCTCAGGCGTCTGGCTTCTTCCATTTCCAAGTTATCGAAATAATCAAGTTATAAAATTCTGAATATACTGTTTGTAATTTTCAAAGCTTCATTAAGAGCTTTATACGTAATTTATTTTTATTGAGAAATTGATAAAAGGAAAATATTTAATAATGATATTATAAAGAAATTGAAATAATGCAATGTATTTATTTTTTCATAAAAATCTCAATCTTAGTTCAAGTTAAAGTGAAAAGCAATTGGTGTTCTTGTATTGCTGGACTTTGAAATCCAAGAAAAAACTACTTTATTCGATCAAACAGTTACTTTATTCGATCTCCGAAACGTCGCAGCATAAAATGATTTACTTTATGTAAGTATTCAGTGATGTTTTAATATTATTCAAGATCCCTTGCCCTATTCAATTCTTCTTGGCCTATTCAATAAAAATTCTTGGCCTATTAAGTACGAACTTTTAGGGTACGAATACGCGAAAATGTATTTTATTGTATATTTCAAACGTAAGACTCATTTAAATTAACCCAAATACTTAAGAAAACTATTTCAATTTCTTAATATTGTCTAAAGAAGTTGAAATAGTCGATTATCTAGCTATATCCCTTTCCTTTATATTTATTCCCATCCTGTGGTTGAGGCTTAGCAACCGTAGCGGACCCTCCATGTTCTAATGTCACCGCGGGCCGCTTCTTCCTGCAAAGTGATTCAAAGGGCTTAGTCCACTTTTTTTGTTGTTGTCGTTATTGAAAGAAATATTTGTTTTGTTACAATTGCACCTGTTTTAAGAATTGTCCTTTTTCTGTAAGGTATAATAAACGGCGACTCATGGCAAAGCCTTAAAAACTACCATTAGCTAATAGAAAATGGCGGGATAACAGTATTGAAAAATATTAGAAATTCAGTAGAATCATGGAGCGTCTAAGATGTCTGGTACTGAGATCGTCCATCCGCTTGCCAAGCGTAGCGTTATTAAACCCTTCCTTACGGGAGAGGACTATATTCTGCAGTGGACTTTGACCGGCAGTTTTGCATATATTTATGTATGTATTTGCACCACTTTCCTTGCATCGACAGTGGCTTGCTCTACTGCTTAAGCGGAATTGCGGACGATGAGATTTCGATACCTCTGAGAGGGTGTGAAAAAAAATACATAATTTTTAATAAGAAAGTTTAGGAAAAATTTATATTATAAATGAAAAAAAAAAATATCTTCACGCAATTCCCAATACAGGGGTAGACAGAGGTTTGACAATTAAGTCCCTTCGACCCACCTTCCACCGAAGATATTTTTGGGACAACGTTACAGGTGGTGAGCCCGTCGCCGTCTTTATGTCCAAGCCAACAATATAATTCGTACATAAGTTTTTGAAAACCCATGGGTACGCCACTGGGGGATCGAACTCGGTTCTCTCGTCTCGACCGTCTTCCGACCATCCAACTACTCGGCTATCGTGACTATCCAATTTATTTAGTATAAATTCTAATCTAAATTTAATCCTGAAAATTTATTAATTTATTTGTACATCTGGCTTATTATACTCGCAATTAAATATCAGTTTCTATGATATGAAATTATATTATCTTCGTTTGAAGGTAACGAAGTGGTATGAGTTCCTTACGTATTCGTGTGCTACGCTTGGCAAGCAGATTGAAGATCGCAATAACGGACACCTTGCCACTTCTTCCCACAACTTCACTAGTGATGAAGTTTGCCTGATCTAATTTGAGATGTTAATTCCAGCATCAGTCGTTTCCTTTCTTCTTTTCCCTGAGTCGCCTCTTACAACGTATATCGTTTACGTTCTATGAAATACATGTAAGTCTAATTTATATACTGGTTAGAATATATCTAAGCTAGCGGTACACATTAAGTACAGGTCAAGCATTTAACAAATGGCCTGTATCTTGACGGTACTCCAAACTTTAGACGATAGTAACATTTTATTATTTGCTTGCATTCTATATTTCTACACAGCTTGTGGAGCTTTAATAGAAATAAAGGTTAGGTTATTTATATATATAATACATTCTTTATATATAAACATCTTATGTTCAATATGTTATGTAAGGTTATGTTTGAGAAAATTAATACGTTGGTACAAACCACTGAAAGATATATTATTGATTTGGTTTTCGTTGTTTAATTTCTTTTAAAAATGTTAAATATCAAATATCCAAGGCATCGTGATTTTTATAGAAAATTACAGCGTATATTGTTTAATAATAAGACTCTTAATTACATAAGTTTAAAGCAATAATTAATTAGTCCTTATTCAAAATAAAGATGAAATATGGATCGTTTTTAAATAATAATAATCTACAAATTGAAATCCTTAATAAATCGTGTTCTATTAATAAACGTACGCCTGTACAATAAAAGCTCCGGTATCAAGAATGACAGTGCAATATTGGGGGCTTACTGCTAATTGGATACGCAAGGCCAATAAATCGAAAGTAAATTGGAAGTTCATTTTGTGTTGGCTGTACATAGGTTAGGGTTATATCAAATTAATGATTACTTTTTCATGTAATCAAAACTTTTGGCACAGTATCGTCATAAATGGCCTCTAGATATCAACTTTAGAAATAAACGAAGAATCACTCAAACTCCTATTTGGCTTACAATAAAGTGTTTATGGTGGTCCATGGACATTTTAACACCGCTACACTGGATACTCGTTTCAAGTGAAGGTATCTTGTAAGTCGCATTGCAAGCGGCTATTAAGTAATCAAAGTCTTCATTCATTCTTTTGCTTTCCTCACGTTTTTTCCAATCCATTCAGGACAAAATTCATCCTAGGATAGGATGAATTTTGTCCTTTTTTTCTATTTAACCTTAACTTTCAGCTTCGTAATGGTAAGACTGTTGCTGTTTTACTATGAAAGCCATCAAATTTATTAAAATATATCGTTGTGTTAAAATGTCATATTAATTCTTCATCTAGTTTTAAGTTTTACAATCAAACACACAGAAGTAAAATTATATTTTTAAGATTCAAAAAGTTTTTTTGTTGCCTTACAAACCTTAATGATTTTTATTATAGTAACCTTAAATAGTTCTTTTAGTTTTAGTTCATAGTAACCTTAAGTGACTGTGGTCAATCAAAGTTTTTGCGGAGCATTCCGCCGCAGGCAAATTTTAACATTTTCTAGTAAACTATTTATTTTAACACTTTTATAATAATAATAATAAATATAAATATCTTCACGCAATTCCCAATACAGGGGTAGACAGAGGTCAAGTCTAGACAATTAAGTCCCTTTGACCCACCTTCCACCGAAGATATTTTCGGGACAATGTGACAGGTGGTGAGCCCGTCGCCGCCTTTATGTCCAAGCCAACGATGAAATTCGTACATAAGTTTTTTTGAAAAACTCATTGGTACTGCCACCTGGGGATCGAACTCGGGTCTCTCGACTCGAAATTCCGACCACCCAACAATTCGGCTATCGTGACTTAACACTAACACTTTTGTACTGGTAAAACCAGTACTTATTCATTCTGTTCGATATGCATGAAACTAGGTCGGTAGATATTCATACAATGGACTGCTGGTGGCCGCTCTTGCAAATTGTCATCAGTTACTAGATATGAATTTATTTTATGTGCTATTACAGTCATAAAAAAGTTTTTAGTAGTGTAGCTTCCGTTCGCGATAACGATTTGTCTGTGAGAACACAGTATAATTAGTGTACGTTTTTATTTTTACTGACCCGTTTTATTTCCACGCAAATAAAAACATAGTAAAGAGACTAATTTTCGAAGACCGTGTTGTGGAAAAATTATATATATATATATATATATATATATATATATATATATATATATATATATATATATATATATATATATATATATATATATATATATATATATATATATATATATATATATATATATATACACATATAACAACTAATTACTTTTGAATACTCGATCAAAAACGGTCCAGAAAAAGAACGTTTAAATTTCTATGGGCATTAGGTGCTAAAGAAGAATAAATAAATAAATAAAATCATGGCGATGTAATAAAATAAGCTAGGTGTATTCCCAGCATTGTTGGAAAGGGTTATAAGACTTGATGGTAATTAGACTGATGATGTGAATCTCGGTTGGTGGCGATGAATCTTGGATGATGATGAATTGCGCTTATCCCTTACTATATAAATAAATAAATAAATAAAATCATGGCGATGTAATAAAATAAGCTAGGTGTATTCCTAGCATTGTTGGAAAGGGTTATAAGACTTGATGGTAATTAGACTGATGATGTGAATCTCGGTTGGTGGCGATGAATCTTGGATGATGATGAATTGCGCTTATCCCTTACTATATAAATAAACAGCCGATAAAAAATATAACAATAAGTATTTCAACGTTAACACAGTTTTGTTGAAAGTAAGTTCAAGTAATACTCCGGTCGTAGTTGT
Source organism: Sericinus montela (assembly GCA_029286605.1). NCBI lineage: Eukaryota > Metazoa > Arthropoda > Insecta > Lepidoptera > Papilionidae > Sericinus > Sericinus montela. Next base: position 1,213,488 of record JAGSMR010000007.1, on the reverse strand, counting down.
GGTTCTTAAACAAATATTTTAACAGATAATTGTGAAACTTTTACGTAAGTTCGAATATTGGAAAACTAAAAGTCTCCGACAGAAGTAGTAAATTAGATATTCTTTTGGACCCTGACCTCACTTATCTGCCATTGAAAGGGTATTAATTAGACAATACGCACAATGTCTATTGATCTTTCGCTGTTATTTATAATCTCGACAATTATGATAGATTTTTTTTAAATGTAACAAAAATACAACTGATAAAATCTTTTCACAATCAGAACATTTTACAGTGCCTGAGTTCAATGAAGTGAACTCGTTACGGTTGTACAATGGTTGGCTAGATTATTTTATTGTACAAATTTTACGTTTTACGTTTCCACATTTGTAAGAATTTCAAAGAGTTCAATATACGTTATAAAATATTAATACGAAAATCAAAATCTTCTGAAAATTAACGGCCTTTATAAGAATAGTAAGACGTATTTAAAAAATGTTTCTATGAAGTATAAAATATTTTAGAATATGATCAGCGAACCAAACTAAGAGTTAACAGAAAACGCATATTCCATTGCGGACTACTATGAAACTAAAAAGAGAGACCTCCAAAAGAGAAGATAAAAAAATATCTTCACGCAATTCCCATGGGTAGACAGAGGTCAAGTCTAGACAATTAAGTCCCTTTGACCCACCTTCCACCGAAGACATTTTCGGGACAACGTGACAGGGGGTGAGCCTGTCGCCGTCCTTATGTCCAAGCCAACGATGAAATTCGTACACAAGTTTTTGAAAAACTCGTTGGTACTGCCACTTGGGGATCGAACTCGGGTCTCTCGACTCGAAATTCCGACCACCCACCAACTCGGCTATCGTGACTTTGTACAAAGAGAAGATGATGTAATAAAAATGAAAATTATTTACATAAAACTCTTTAAACTGAGGAATTGCAGCAATCATAAGGCTTGACATCTGTAGTACCAGGAACCTCGACCTTAAACACTGACACTGCTGCCCATTACCGATTTGCAAAAATTTTGGTCCTGTATTATTCGATATAGTTATCTCGTCATGTAAATGTAAGCATCGCTTTTCATTGACTTTTCCCTTAAAATAGGATTAGTACATTCTTACGCCAATACTATACGGCCGCTTACTTATACTTACTTACTGATAATGTATAATTAGGTATTATATAAATTTCGTAAATTTTAGTAATGACATTAGTGAATTATTTTCCCGAAGTGCATATGGGTGTAATCGACAATATGAGTCGGGATTATGGCATGGGTTAAACATTAGTTAAAAGTCAAAATTATAAACTGACTGAATACAATTTTATTAATTAAACAGTATATTTTAATAGTTATTTTATGTGTATGTATTGTTGTATATTAACTGTGGTCATGTATAACTATTATTTAGCGATTAAAAATCATTCCTTAAAAATGAAATTTGAATTATGGTAAAGGAACTTTAAAATTAATTCCACTTTCAAATCACCAACTTTTAATTAACATCTATTTTGAAAGTCAACTTGTTTATTTGGTGCGTCTAATCCAACCAGCAAGTGCAATTGATCCTAAATTAGGAACATAGCTGTCAGACCCTATTCAGAGCTTACCACTAGCATGTTGTCACGTGGATTGTTCTACAAAGGGAATTATCTACACGAATGCCCAGATGTAGACGTCACTTTCAACGAAATGAAGGCTTCTATTGCGCCGATAGTGTATTGTATATTGGCATAAAGTAATTATTTTCTTTACAACTTTTCAAACGTCTTTGTCTAAATTTATCCAATTAAAAAGAACATAGTTTTCTATTTGACACGTTTATATGTAATTTTATTGGAACTGCAATACATTCGCTTACATCTACTTGGGTTTCCAAACAAATTTACAAAATTTTCTAGGTAGTATGTTTGTATGTTTCCAAGTGGTACCGGGTTAAGAATAATACTCGTACTTTTTCTTTTCCCGTGGATGTCGTAAAAGGTGACTGAGGGAACAACTAATCCTTAGCGTAGAAAGCACAGCGAACTTAGCTTCACTATCAATTACGTCATCGCGACCCGTTTTTAAAAGTTTTAAATATGTCACAAACAATGTTAACATTTTTTTCAATACAAACGCGAAATGATAATGTTTCACCCGTTGCTAGATAACTTTTGTTTGACGGACGATGATGTCTGATATCAGGTTCCTAATAACTAGTCGTAATAGTTATGCCAGTATTTCTATTTTATATTTTTACTGCTCATATTTATATATTGTGTAATCAATGTAAGGCATTTCCTTGGTACCTATAAAAATTTGCTAAGTTGATTCAAAAATAATTTAAATTAAATCAAAGTATTTAGAGATTTAACTTGAAATAAATCTTTTAATTAATCAAGTTTGTTGGATGTTTACTGAAATTCATTTCAGAAAGTTAGACCATTAAGACAAGAAATATATTGAATCTGTTACAAACTACAAATTAGGGGAAACGAATTTATATCTAGAGTTTATATCTAGAAGGTTAGGGTTCTTTGTTAATGTGATAATTAAAATCAGATTTATGGACACGAAATTCCCAATACAGGGGGTATTATACCAGACCGTATACCAGATTATTTGAAACGTAAGTTTCAATTTCTGTGTGATACACATGATAGACCTCTTCGTTTTTCGGAGACTCTTACTCTCTCCATTCCACTTTACCGTTCCGGTTTCACTTCTTTCTTCGTTTGCTGTACAAGCCGCACGACTTTGGAATGCACTGCCTGAATCTTTGAGACAACCCTGCAGTAAACTTACATTTAAAAATAATGTTAAAGCTCCTTTTTTAAACCTTGTTAAGTAATTAAGGAGTTGTCATCATCATTATTGTTATCTTGTCCTAATATTCTATTTTCACTTTTCACATTTATTTAATCCAAGTATATATTTATGTATGTATATTTATATGTGTATATTTATGTGAGTATATATGTGCGTGTTTTTATATATTACTATTATTATCGTATTAATTATATTTAATATTTAAGCTTTACTGTTTTTTTTTGTCTTTTTTGTAACCGCCTTCGATGTTTTTCCACTCCTAAAGGTTGACAGGCAGAGAATGCTTTTCGCATTATGTCCGCCTTTTGTTCCTATATATTTTTATAAGGTGCAATAAAGTTGAATAAATAAATAAATATTATAATAGACAGATGTCTAGTCTAGACAATTAAGTCCCTTCGACCCACCTTCCACCGAAGATATTTTCGGGACAACGTGACAGGTGGTGAGCCCGTCGCTGTCTTTATGTCCAAGCCAACGATATAATTCGTACATGAGTTTTTTGAAAAACCCATTGGTACGAGCCTGCCCCCTAGGGATCGGAATTCGGGTCTGTCGACTCGAAATTCCGACCATCCAACCATTCGGCTATCGTGACTTATTATTATTTATTGACACACTTTTAGAATAATGATATGAAATATATATACGAAATATCTTCACGCAATTCCCAATACAGGGGTAGACAGAGGTCGAGTCTAGACAATTAAGTCCCTTCTACCCACCTTCCACTGAAGATATTTTGGGGACAACGTGACAAGTGGTGAGCCCGTCGCCGTCTTTATGTCCAAGCCAACGATATTCGCATATAAGTTTTTGACAAACCCATTTTTTTTTTTTTTTTTTTAAAAGAATACTAGCAATGCCGAATAACATTACTAGTATTCCTGTTAACCACTCCAATTAAGCTGCAATGCTTGTGTCTGGAGTTGGTTTACGTCAATAGTCGAATGGCGGAGCCCGGAACCTGCGACGTCATGTTTCGCAGTCAGCACCCTAAACCATTAGGCTATTGTTGCTCATTGGCACGAGCCTACCAACTGGGGATCGAACTCGGGTCTATTGACTCGAAATTCTGACCACCCAACCACTCGGCTATCGTGACTTTTTTTTTAGAATAATGAACCATTATTAGAACTAAGGGCTCAAGACTTTTAGAATAAAATATACTAACATAATAGCCTAACTTACTATCTGTAAAGTCCACTGCAGAACATAAGCTTCTACCACTACTATTAAAGATGGCAATTAAATAAGATTTAGATTAAATAAGATTGGCGATCGCAGTGATATCTCATGCTATAGATGCTGATGCCTAATACCGGTCTTCTCGATTTGTGTCTGATATTTTTATTTTATTTGTGCGTGATGGGTATCCTGACATCTGTCGGTGACCATTGCAACACGGCTTTTTCTTCTGTGGCCTTTTACGACACCCTAGAGGACAGAGCAGTCACAATAGTCGAGTGGTTACGTGATCGGAATTGGAGTCAAGAGACCCAAATCCCCAAGGCTTGTACCAATTGGATTTTTCAAAAACTTATGTACAATAGATATCGTGGACTTAGACACAAAGACGGCGAAGGGTTCACCACTTGTTATGTTGTCCCAAAAAATGTCTTCTGTTGAAGGTGGGTCGAACGGACTTAATTGTTTATACCTCTGTCTACCCCGGTATTAGGAATGGCATGAAGATATTATATTTATTTTTTAGACAACAGAGAAGATATATTATTATTCCAAAATATAATGTATAAAACAAACAAAAAGAGAAATTGTTATATTTCGTTGACTTTATGCCTAGTATTTGAAGAAGTGAATCTCCTGGTTTTAATAGCACCACTTTGGGTACGCAATTCGATATAATGATCAAATCTTTACTTGTATCTCATTTCAACCTACAATCTTTTTTTTACTAATAATCATTTAAATTACGTTAAATATTTATTTTACTTATTAGCCTATTATTATAAAATTATTATTTTGCTTTATGCTTTTTCATTGCATTACAAAACGCATCATCGTTTACGTGACCAAGAGTATTTCCCCCAATGTAATGCTACTTTATTGCTTCACATAACTTGCACAACTGCAAAATAGATATATTTTAAATTAAAAACGTGACATACACTTGTAATTTGTACGTGTTCTAGTCTTTGTAGTTTGTAGCTGACCTAGAAATATAATTAATTATTGAAGGAGCTACTTTAAGGAGTTATTTACGAACTATTCTGTAATTTTATTATAAAAGAAATAAATAAATATCTTCAAGCAATTTCCAATACAGGGGTAGACAGAGGTCTAGTTTAAACAATTAAGTCCCTTCGACTCACCTTCCACCGAAGATATTTTTGGAACAACGTGACAGGTGGTGAGCCCGTCGCCGTCTTTATTTCAAGTTGTCCAAGCCAAAGATATAATTCGTACATAAGTTTTTTGAAAATCCATTGGTACGGGTCTGCCACCTGAGGATCGACCACGGGTCTCTTGACTCGAAATTCCGACCTTCCAACTACTCGGCTATCGTGGAAGTCACGATATTGATTGTTATTAGTGATTATTATAAGATAACTTTTAGAAAATATATATATTCTTTAAATCAAAATACTTAATAACTGTATTATTGTAATTTTGTCAAAAATGTGTGTGTCAGCTCCTACGTATGACTGGAGTTTACTCAAAACTTACATGATAGAATTATTTATATGATTTTTTTTCAATTTACAACTTAACATAAATTTAAAAAATATCAATTGATATAAATAAAATACATAAAAAGCGGCGACGGACACACCACCTGTCACGTTGTCCCGAAAATATCTTCGGTGGAAGGTGGGTCAAAGGGACTTAATTGTCTAGACTAGACCTCTGTCTACCCCTGTATTGGGAATTGCGTGAAGATATTTATATTTATTTTATTATTTTATAAATAAAATTATTATATTATAATTGATAATATAATTCATGTAAATATAAATCAAATTTATGATTTAATAACAAACCTCCATAATTTGACAGTGGCGCGCTACACAAGATAAGTTGCGCGCGACCATAACGCATGATGTAACGGAGAAAGTTTGATTTTACTCTCCATAAATTTTCATACCTCAAGCTTATATTTGAAAATCAATGCTTCCGGAGTAAACAACGAAAATGTTTAGATATATTTTTATAAATTTCCTATACACAACCTATGAAGTTTTAAAAATTACTTGATATCATTCTTTTTTTTTTTGTAATTTTTGATTAATAAAGACAGCTTTATGTCAAGTATCAAAATACTCTTTATTATTTACAAGAAATGTGGACCGGTTTAGCGGTTTAGGATAGCACGCGACAACTACCATGATAATACACGCTTACCTTCTCTGATCTAAGATAACTGACGTAGCGGTAAAGATCAGTGCGCTAAATTGGCGATGGTCCGGTTACATAACTCTACCAACTGATAACTGTTGGCAAAAAAAGTTCTCGTGCTGCAACCTCGTTGAGGCAAACTCTGTAATATACAACATTTTGCGGGGAGTCGATGATTTTTTTTTTATAGAAGAGGGAAGCTAACGTGCAGGTGGCACACGTGATGGTAAGTGACTACCGCCGCCAATGAACATCTGCAATACCGGAGGGATAGCGGATGCGTTGCCGGCCTTTATAAAATATTAAATTAATATTTTGGTTGCTGAGAAACATTCTTTGTGGAGATTTCAGTTCTATGTTCTGCAGTGGACACTTGATAGGCTGTAATTTTCTATACAGCCTATCAAGAGCCTTCCTCGTCAATTACAACCTTTATAAGTGAAAATTGTATGTATGCCTTGAATGGGAGATCAGACATAGACAAATGAATGCGGGAGACTTTGGTTAATATATAGCGATGCCAACATCTACATTTTAGCATTCTAAAGCTGCTACGAAACAAAGCTTCGCAAACTTAGCTAATAAACATTGCGTTTCTTTGAAATGTAATTATCTTTCTCCAACAAACGAGTATCAAAGACAAAGAAAACTATCAGTACAACAAACACGCAATATGACATATCTCTTGGACTTTTAAATTAATACTTCACGCACTGAATAGGGGAATTAACTTTTTCATCAGTTTAACTAATCATAACTGTTGTTCACCTCACAAAAAAAGCGTGTGCCACTGAACAAAAGGGTTTTTAAAATGTGCTACGATATTTTCAATACAAATTAAATTCCCAGGGGAATCGCAACAATTGCGTTCTGTTTTTGATTTTCGCAGTCAATGAGGTAAATTTATCTCGTTTGGTTGATGGAATTGTACTTAATGAACCAGCAAAATTTTTTATTTAGTAATCTCAAGGGCATGTAACGTGATTTACGCAGATTGAAGTAGATGAAATTAGTTACTTGTATTCATTAACTCTTGCCTTCGACGTTGTCTTCGAAGTTGTTATTAATTTTTCTTACTTTATTTTTTTTATAAATAAATAAATATCTTCACGCAATTCCCAATACAGGGGTAGACAGAAGTCTAGTCTAGACAATTATGTCCCTTTGACCCACCTTCCACCGAAGATATTTTCGGGACAACGTGACAGGCGGTGAGCCCGTCGCCGTCTTTATGTCCTAGCCAACGATATGAATCGTACATAGGTTTTGAAAAAACCCATTGGTACGAGCCTGCCACTTGGGGATCGAACTCGGGTCTTTCGACTCGAAATCCCGACCACCCATCCACTCGGCTATCGTGACTTTTTTTTTCTTTTTTTTTATATAACTATATTTAACAATTATTACATAGAATGTACTAATCATTATTGTTGCAGTTTTTGATAATTATTTGAGTCCACAGTCTTCCTATTTAGTGATGTAGTAATTAAAAAAATATCTTCATGCCATTCCCAATACACGGGTAGTCAGTGGTCTCGATAATTAAGTCTTTTAGATCCACTTCCGAAGACATTTTTTGGGACAACGTCACCGTCTTTATGTCCAAGCCAACGATACAAATCATCCGTAAGTTTTGAGAAAAACTCTCTCGATACGAGCCATATTGATCAGTGGAGCTGTAGGAGCTTCTCCATTCTTTTAAAAAATTAATACATAGCGATGAGATAGAAGGAGAGGATAGGAGTTACCTTACTCACCTGGCAAAACGCACTAGCACAAGGTTTATGTACCTATATATCTTGCCAGTATAGTGCGGTGATCGGAGGTAGGGTTTCTAATCCGGTTGAGCAGAAGAAAGTTTAGTCCATGCAACAAAAAAAAATAATCAACTGAAAGTCGCTGCTTATCACTACCGAAATTAAAAACTTCACTAATGGAACATGTTTGAATCTTGACTTCGGTATCATTTGGTACATAAATAATATGCCTTTATAATCAGACACAATTGGATTGAGGAATGAAAAAAAATACATGAAGATATAATAATAAATAGGATGAAAATAAAGATACACTAACGATGATAAAAAATAAATCTGATAAAATTAACATTTTAACTACCCTAATATACTTATACAAAGCACTTATTAAATAAATAATATAATAAAAATTCTTACAATACAAAATTAACAATAAATATTTTATCGTTAGAAAGTCACTATAGCTGAGTGATGGCCCCAGTCAAGAAACTCGAGTTCGATCTTCAGGCGGTAAGCACGTACCAATGAGTTTTTGCAAAAGCTTATGTACAGTTTATATCGTTGGCGATGGATGTAGAGGGTGACAGGCTCACCATCTGTCAGGTAGTTCCAAAAAATGTCTTCGATGAAAGGTGGGTCGAAGAGACTTAAAGGTCTGTCCATCCCAGTATTGGGAATAGCATGAAGATATTTAAGTCTAACATATTTCTTATTAAGTTAAAGTACAAACAGTTCATAATAAAACTTACCATAGGCTTGATATTGCTTTTAGTATAAACAGGTCGAAACTTTTGCAATTTATGATACCAAGTTTTCTTAGTCTCATTAATTTTAACGATAATATGATTAAACCTTGTGCGATGTAATTAAAATGACGTCAACTCTATTGGATTGAATAAAGCTATGCGAAGAAAATTCGAAAATGCTTTTAATTGATTTACAATTTTAATAATTTATAATTTTAAACAAATTGAATCGGAAAAGTACTTATATTTAAATATATTTGTTAAAGTAATCATATAGTCACGATAGCCGAGTGATCGGGATTAGGAATCAAGAGACCCGAGTTCGATCTCTAGGTGACAGGCGCGTAATGGGTTTTTTCAAAAACTTAAGTACGAATTATATCGGCTTTGACATTAAGACAGTGACGGGCTCGCCGCCGGTCACGTAGTCCCAAAAATCTTTAGGTGGAAGCGACTTAATTATCTACCCCAGTATTGTGAATGGCGTGAAGATATTTAAGAATGAGTATAAGTATTTAGTAGTAGGGATTTTGGTGCTGCAAAAATATCATGGAAATAGCTGCATAATTTTGATAAACACACAGAAATAGTAAGATAAAAATTGTATAAAATTAAATAGCATATACACGGTTAACTCCATGTTATGAAGTCACGATAGCCGAGTGGTTGGGTGTTCGGAGTTCGAGTCAAAAGACCCGAGTTCGATCCTCTGGTGGCAGGCTCGAACCAAAGTATCTTTGCGAGTGAACAAACTACCTCTTTCATTCTCCTGGCTAGTCGAACTCAGACCTCCTTTTCGGCTTCCAATTACACGTGACCAATTGCTCCCTGAGTCCATCACTCTATTTATACTGTCATCTATATATATATATATATATATATATATATATATATATATATATATATATATATATATATATATATATATATATATATATATATATATATATATAACGTAAACGTTAATATATATAGCGTACGTAATATATATAGCGTAAACACCGGGTTCCATGTCGAGGGTTTGATTCCGGACGGGTTTATGTAGAAAAATAACTTTTTCTACATTTTCTTGGGTCTGGGTGCTTGTGGTGCCTTTGTTTTTTTCGATTGCTGCACAATACAGGGGTAAGCAGAGGTCTAGGCAATTAGTTCATCGATCCACCATCCTCCGATATTTTATGTGACAACGTGACAGGTGGTAAGCTTATCGCCGTCTTTATGTCATAATAGCCGAGTGGTTGGGTGTCCGGGATTCGGACCGAGTTGATTCGCAAGACTCGCACCAATTCATGACAATATTTTGAAGAGTCACATGTTCAACAGAGGACTTTTTTGAGTTGAGAGGAGTTTGATAGGCTATAAAGAAGAAGAACAAACACTTATCTTCCCTATTCCGACCGCTTCTGTTTACTACATTTAAAAAGTGTTCGCGTCACATGCTTAAAACACGTGGTTAATTTATTTAAAAAAAACATTTAACTAAAGTAGACCGCTTCGTTAAACTGCATACAGGACTGAATTTAGAAACCAAATTTATTACAATGGAATCGTACGATCGTGCTTGCCTAATGCAGTTTCCTAGCATCGCAGTGGCATAGCTTTAAAATAAATTACCGTGAAATAAACCTTACCACCTCACTCTGCCGCCGCACAAGTACCACGACATTTCGAAACCATATTGCGCCGCTACCGTTTTAAATTTGCAGTAAAATAATAATTATTTCTTATGAAAGTATTTTAATTTTCGTCGTTAATTATTTATTTAAAAATATTGTTTAATGTCATATATACTAAATATAAGCGTATCTACTTAAATTGAGACTGACGACCTCCTTGGAAGAGTGGCGAACACACCTTTCAACATATCGCTATCTTCGAGGTCCCGGGTTCGATTTCCGGACGGATCAATGTAAATTTACTAAATTAATACAAAATTACTTTTTCTATATTTCCTCAGGTTTGGGTATTTGTGCTGCCTTCGTTGTTTTTGATTCCATAACACAAGTGCCGTAGTTACTTACCTTAGCTTTTATTTTGAAATCAGAGCAATATATGTGATGTTGTAAAAGGTTCATCAACAAACGTAGCAAGTAAAAGTATCTAGAGTTGTGATAAATTGTGACTTAAAAATTACATAACATGTAAATTATTGAGATAAGTCTGTTAAAAATATTCTGCCAAATAATGTTATAACACATCTCTCAAAAGGTTAAATGATAATTTTTTGTCAGTTATATCAGTAACTTTCGTTGTAAATAGTCATTAAATAAAAACTAAAGCCGGCGTTATCTCTAACAGGCTTAACATCACGAGTTAAAATTACA
>JAGSMR010000007.1:962500-1192500 GCA_029286605.1 Sericinus montela | reverse complement strand
AGTAGACAAGGTTTGAGCCAAGATTCAGAAATCAGAATAGCGTGTATATTTTGGGATTCAAATGACGCAAGCATGTCAGGATAATGTGCCGGAATGCTTTGAGCATTAATGTGAACAACGTTGAAGTTTTTCATGCAGTCTGAGAAGTAAGAATTAAGAGCACAATTGAGTGGGATAGAAGTTGTTGTACTGTGAAAACTTGCATCGCTAAGTGTCTCATCACTGAAGACAACGATAAGAACAAATCACTATCAATACTAACGTTTGAGGATAACATAATGAAAACAATAAAATAATATACTAGTAAGTAAATAAAATAAATATATGAATAATAAATATATATCCTAAGTCTGAGAAGTATCTACACTTTAAACCACCAGCAGCATGAAAGAGAAGGCATATAACAAAATAAAAACAACTAAAATAACAATTACACATGAAGACAAAATCGCAGATTGCTTATATATATAAAAAAAAAACATTACAGTGTAATGCGATTATAAATCTAATCAACATTACCAGCATGTTTCAAGCTTAGGGTCAACAGTCAATGTCCGGCCATAAATAAATCATATAGTAAAAATCTACATTGACACCATGGATACATTATGAATATGGCAACTTTTAATTAATCTATGGAGACCACTGACAGCTGTTATCTAATGTTATTTAGTTGACATTGTCAAAATTAATAGTCTAAACCTTTTTAAAGTAAACAAATACGTTGTTTATATTTGTAAATCACTAAAATGCTTCACAAATGTATAAGTATTTTCAACAAATAAACAATATTTTTAAGAAATACATGGAATTTAAAAGAGAAAAATAATAATATAAGACAAGCACTAAACTAATAAATAGTAAAACCAAACCATGGCACAGTATCACCGAATAAATATCCTATTATTTCTTGGTAGGCTTCCTAGCCCGAGTAGTTACAGAGGGCTTTGGGGCTGTAGATGCCACCACTGCCATTGTCGACGTTCCTGATGCAGATGCCGGAACACTAGAAACTGTATCAGGGATGGCATTCACCTCTGCGACGGACACTACCTTGCGTTGTATGCCATTGGGCCCCAGTACCAAAACACACCCATCACGAGACCAACAGTTTGACACACCAAAACGTTTCCGAGCAGCAATAAACGCTTCATGGCGGCTCTTTGTCATAAACTCAGAAAGGGTAATACCGCTACCCTTCAATTTGGTCTTAGAAAACCAAGCTTTGTTACGGAGGTCTAGATCTCGAAACTTGATCAAAAGTGCACGAGGTTTATCATTATTAACGCGCCCTAAACGATGGCATCTAGTTATGGAATCCTCTGTAATATCGGACATATTGAGACGCTCAGATAATATCTTGCTTATGTACTGCGCAGGGTTTTCACCACAAACTTCTTGCACACCATGGACGAGCAACATTTTCCTCCTGGTTCTTACCTCCATTTCTTCCTGTTGCTTGCAAAGAAGCTGGAGCTGCAGCTGTAGATTTTCTAGTGCTGACAGTACAATGCCCTAAATGCACTAAACTGTGCATTAATATTTGAAGGAGGACTTGCTGGAATGGATGTTCTGACCTCCTTTTGGAATTCGTCCATACGTGATGTAAAGTTAATAGTAAGCTCTTCAATCGATTTCTTTAGCAGATCCATGTTTGACAATAAAAATTTATGAACAGGTACCAGTAGTGATGATGTAGTAAACTTAGTTTAAGTTGTTTAGAGAATGGAATATTATAAGAAAGCAATGCTGGTGGATTTATGTAATCATAGATACATTTTAAAACTTCAAATAACTGTATATATTGTAATAAAAGATTTAAATATTAACAGCGAATTTAAATACGTCAAAACACATTTGCGCCTACCCACCGAAAAAAACCGAAATATATATATATATATATATATATATATATATATATATATATATATATATATATATATATATATATATATATATATATATATATATATATATATATATATATATATATATATATATATATATATATATATATATATATATATATATATATATATATATATATATATATATATATATATATATATATGTAGGGATTATCCTGATTAAATGAAATAATTGGTTTTTCAACTCACTTCAGTCTTTTTTTTTCACTTTTACTATTTTAGAATATTAATTTCGTCTTATCACTTTCTTCTTCCTTTCACGTACGCCATTCGTCTTCTCTCTCCCTCACACATCATTCTATTTCATCTCATTCATCTCAATCAATCATTATGTCATATCTTCCCTCTTAGTCTCACTTATCCTTTCTCTCACTCATTTACACATCCTACACTCGGCCATCCTGCTTTCATATCTGTCCTCAGATATGGTTTACATTTTAATAAAAAAACTTTATTTTTAATCTAGTAGGAACATAGATTACATCATCACTAACTTAATTAGTACTTAAATAAACTAGACATCTTTAGAAAACTTAAATAAACTAAACTTTTAAAAGAAAATAACACCTTATGGTGTAACACGTTGTTACTTTATAACACAAAACAACAATAAAAATATCCTACTTTAACATTCATTCTTCATCCACTCTTACACATACTGCTGAAAAACTATCAAACATTAGTGTTCACCTGAAACATACAAAATATTAAGACACATTAATCATCATCTCCAGGCCACCTCTTCATCAAATCAGCTGAGCTTGATGTCTTGTTCGGCCCTTCTGTAGTGTCGTACACCTTCTCCACATCATAGCGGTCATTTCGTTTTATCTTCACTACTTTGTAAGGTCCAAAAACTTCGGTTTCAGCTTCAACCCTGGTCCAAACTGCGTTCTCTTGATAGCAACTAGCTCATCTAGCTCGTACTTGTTGCTGTCCTTCCTTTTCTTATCATAGGTCTTTCTGTTTTCTTCCTGTACTTTCTGGATTTGTTCTTTGGCCTTCTGCCTCAGTTCTTCTCTCTGTTCGTTGTGTTGTTCTGCTAGCTCTTGTTGCAGTAGTTCAACAATTTGTAGGTCATCTTTACATTTCATCTTTGAGCCCACCATCAACTCAAAAGGTGTGGTATCTGTACTCCTCTGGTATGTGTTGTTCAGCGCTCTCTGTACTCTGCTCACATGTTTGTACCATAACGATTTGTCCTCTATACACAGCTTCGTAAACATTGGAGTGAGTATGCGGTGAACCCTCTCCACCTGACCGTTTCCTCGTGGTGCTCCTGTCGTGATCTTCGCATGCTCTATGTTTTCATCTAGACAGTATTTCGTGAAGTCGCCACTGTGAATGCTGTTCCTCTATCAGTTATGATTCTGGTAGGGTTGCCAAATATCTGCTGGTGTGCTTGCATCTTCGTCAGTACTTCTGCGGATGTTGTCGACCTCGTGGGTAAAGCCACACAAACTTCGTAAAGGCATCAATCACTGTCAAAATATGATTGTACTGCTTCCTCGTCTCCGTGAGTGGTCCTATGTGATCTAAATGAAGGGTATGCAGGGGTGTTCCTTCTTTATTGATTGGATTTGCAATCTTTGCGTAGTCTTTGATATACTTTCTGAAGTATGAAGTTAATCCAATAAAACTCATCACCTGTTTTGTGTTCTTTGGTTCTGGGAATCTCACCACAGCGTCTATCTTCTCACGGCTGGGTCGTACTTCTCCGTCTTTGATACGATGTCCTAGGAACTCAATCTCTTCATTTAAAAGCCTTGCCTTCTTCCAATTTATCTCTAGACCATAATCAGCTGCCACATTCAGAACTTGCTGTAGTCTTTCCACGGCTTCGACCTCGCTGATTGCTGGAATAATAATATCGTCTATAAATATCATCATCACATTCTTTGCTATTAGATCTCTGAATATAATCGTTATAAATCTCATGAAACACTTAGGCGATGAAGTCAATCCAAATGGTGCCTCAGAAATTGAACTGCCCATGATGCGTCACAAATGATGTGTATGGCACTGACTCCTCACTCACCTTCAAATGAAAAATCCGTTTTGAGATCTAATACGCTAAATATCTTGTTGTCTTTCAGTTTGTCAATCACGTCATCTATGATTGGCAAAGGGAATTCATCTTTAAGAATCTTCTTGTTTAGTAGCCTGTAGTCGACACAGACTCTAGTAGTGTCATCTTTCTTCTTGACCAACACCAGGGGACTAGCATATTCAGAAAACTTACCCGCGCAATGCCTTTCTCTATCCACCTCTACCTGGTCTTCCACTAACTTTTGCTCCGTCAACGCCAGCCGTCGGGCGTTGGGCAACTGGGATGTCGTCCTTCAACACAATCTTCAATTGTACTGGTGCTTCTTTAGTTTGGCACGGTTTGTAATCCAATACCATTTGCTCCACCTGCTCGAGTGTTTACACCTGCTGCACAACCTGTTAACTCAATTTGGTTAGCAAAACAATCAACTCTCTTCCACCATTCATCATCTTTCGGGTACAACTTCGCCTCTCCATCACATAACACCATCACTAATTCACTCAGAAATTCTTGCCCTAAAATAACCGTAAACGGCATACAGTCTCTAGGCACTACATGGAATGTCACGTCTTCGTAGAGCTCTCCGTCGATCGTCACGTTAGCACGAAACTGTCCGCTCGATTTCACCTTTGTTTGGCCAAGTCCAGATATCACCAAGTTGTCGTCGTATTTCTCGATGTTAAACGCCATAAACTGGTCGTCGGCCACTAGATTCGCACATGATCCTGTGTCTAGTAATGTCTTGACTTGAAAACCACACATTTCCATCATTTTCATGGGTTTTTTCTGCACTTTCAACTTAAACTCGTCTTTGTTATTGTTTTGAATGTGAAACATTCCGCCATGTTCTCCGTTTTCATTGTCAAACGTGAACTCGCTCCTCATTGGCTGTTGTCGTGTTTTGACATCACTTGCAAACATGGCCGCCCTCGGCTTCATGTTTGGTTGGTCGAATCTTCGAGGCGTCGTCTTATTGGCTGGCACCCGGCGCCGCCAAATTTGAATGCATTTCCGCCGCTTCCGCTGCCAACAGCGCCATCACGTCTAGCGGAGGATTGTGGAACCTCGACTTTGCAATGCTTACTCAAATGTCCGAATGCATTACAGCGAAAACACTTGATTCCTGTGGGACAGTCGCTCGCCATATGGTCATTCTCCCTACAGTTGTAGCACCGTCTCCGCTGCTGACCACCTGTCTGCTGTTTGCCACTGTCGTTGGTCGTCTCGAACCTTGTCGCTCGCTGGTCTCCTTTGGTGCAGAGCTTCTTTTAGCCTCTGACCTCTCCTTCATTTGTTCATACAGCTTTAAACTATCTTTGAGTACTGAGTATGTAACAGCGCCATAAAGTATAGTCTTGTTTACTTCACTATCTTGAATGCCCTCAACAATGTACTGTATTGCCACATTGTCATTGAACCTAGCGCGCTTGCCCATCTCCTTCATCTTTAGCATGTACTGCATGTAGGTTTCACCAGGTTCCTTCTTCCTAGCTGCCATCAGCTCATGCATCTCTTTGCTGTTGATCTTTTCAGGAACTCTTGTAACAATGCCGCTTTCAGTTCTTTGAAGCCTTTGAACACCTTCTCCGTCTTTAACCATAGTGCTGCTGTACCTTCTAGTGATCTTCTTGCAATAATGAGCTGCTGCTGAGGTGTCCAATTGAATATTTCTGCGTTGTCCTCAATGTCTTCTGCCCACTTCACAGCAGAATAGGTATCGTCATCGCCGTTGAATTTGGTTATGTTGTAGAATCCGTCTAAATAGGTTGCAAACAACTTCTCCGGTTTTTCCGTCTTATCAGTCGTCTTTTCTGATTCCGTCGTCATTGTGATTGTATCGTCTTCTTTGGTTTATTCGTCTTTTCGTCTTTGAGGTTATGAAAAACCACGCCGGTCACGTCGTAAAAATTTTGGGATGATCCCGGACGAGCCCTCAAAATTTGTAGGGATTATCCTGATTAAATGAAATAATTGGTTTTTCAACTCACTTCAGTCTTTTATTTTCACTTTTACTATTTTAGAATATTAATTTCGTCTTATCACTTTCTTCTTCCTTTCACGTACGCCATTCGTCTTCTCTCTCTCCCTCACACATCATTCTATCTCATCTCATTCATCTCAATCAATCATTATGTCATATCTTCCTCTTAGTCTCACTTATCCTTTCTCTCACTCATTTACACATCCTACATATATATATATATATATATATATATATATATATATATTAGCAAATACTTAGTAGCAAATATACTGAATATTATCATGTTATGTACATATATATATTGAAAAAAAATTGCACCACCGGGCGGCAACGCATCTATGCTTCTGGTATTGCGGGTGTTCATGGGCAGCGGTAATCACTTACCATCACGTGAGCCACCTGCTCGTAGGCCTCCCTTTTCTATAAAAAAAAACCTACCTTTTGTCTGTGTCACATCTCTTTACGCCGTTGGTTGTCTGAAAGAGATTGCTATGTAGCGATAAGACCGCCAAATTGTACAATCTACTTACTTCAATGTTTAATTGTTGTTTTGTATTTTTGTGGTGTACAATACAAGCATTCATTCATTCATTACTTGGCGAAAAATAAAGAGAAGAAAAAAAGTATAGTGTTCACTACACTATACTTTTCTTATCTCTTTTTATATGGAATCTAGAAACCTTCTGTAATACTATCTCATATAATTTTATAATTTATTATTATATTATATTGAAAAAAGTCACGATAGCCGAGTGGTTGGGTGGTCGGAATTTCGAGTCAAGAGACCCGAGTTCGATCCCCAGGTGGCAGGCTCGTACCAATGGGTTATTCAAAAACTTATGTACGAATTATGTCGTTGGCTTGGACATTAAGACGGTGACGGGCTCTCCAGCTATTTTATTCCAATTATTAATTAATAATAAACAACTTTATCTACGAAAATTTGTCAAGACTTTTAGTCGTTTCATTCAACACTGATGGACAGAAAGAAAGTTAGATTATGCTCAGATCCTATGCTGAACACCTTTTATTTATGGATTAAGATTAAATAATTATAAAAGTTTTATGAGACTACTAAGGCTTTAAGGGCGACAACGCATCTCCTATGCCTGTGATATTGCGGGTGTTCATTGCAATCAACAATCCACTTGCCAAACCTTTACCGGTAATTGAGTAAGTAAATAACTCCTTAGTCCTTCTTCGTTTCTTACAGCTGATATACTTTATAGGTCTTCATAGGAGCTCAAAGGTTGGATCTGAACCACCGGCATTCATCGACGTTCCAAAAAATCTACAGATCGTCACTTACACTTCATTTGCGTCATCCTACACTATTACTTTCCCACTGTGATATAAGCTATAATTTATAAATATTATGTTGTTGCCGCCAAAGAGCTCAAGAATTAAAATTACTATCGAAAGATAGTGGGATAGCCATCTCAAAAACATTAATAAAAATAGACCGATAAAGGACAGCTACACCATAGGTGCACATGGTGTCTGGTAGCCAACTCATGGTGTACCTCAGATTGGTCATTTTCTTGCCAAGCGTGGCGATTATTGCAAACCCTCTCTTACGGAAGAGCCGTATGACCTGGATTGCACTCACACACACACAACAAAATGTATAACACAAAGTAAGTTACGATAGTCGAGTTTTAGAGTGATCTGAATTGGAGTCAAGAAACCTGAATTCGATCCCCAGGTGGCGGGCATTTTTCAAAAGCTTGACTTTTTTCAAAACTTTTGTACGATTTTGATCGTTGGCTAGGATATAAAGACGGCGGTAGGCTCACCACCTGTCACGTTATCCTAAAAATATATTCGGTGAAAGGTGAGTCGAAATTACGTAATTGTGTCTATTTTCATTGTGGCTGCGTCTATCCCAGTATTGGGAATCACTTGAAAATATTTATTTATTAATTTCATTATTACTAAGTAAACTGCAAAATTCTATCCTATATTTTAAGTAGTTTAACGAAGCGTTTACCAAGACTACTACCTATTCAAATACCAATACTAATACCTATTCAAATTTACATCTACAAATTCCACTAAGAAGTCATTTATGACCGCTTACTTTCAATACGAGGGTGATTAGAAGTCTAGACAGTTAATTCCATATACTTTTAAATAGAAATTTAATAAATAAAAAATCTAGAGCTCTCGGTAAACATCGTAAGATAGCGCAATTTTATTATTTCCAAAATACCTTCGATTTTGTTATTATTAATAGAAAAAAAAAATATATGTATTTTTCATGACATGCGTGAGTGATTGATGTGCAGAGTTTCGGCACTGAACTGAACCGATAAAAACTCACCTGTAATTTTCCCGCCATTTATTAACTCTCACCAATGCTTGTAAACAGGTTTCGTATATTGCATTGTCAGACACGATAATGGATAACCTCGTTCAAGCATAAATCGATTTAACTAAATACAACGCATTTCTTATGGTCCTTATTATGTTAAGTTAAAACTAAATAATTCCCATGTAGGTATTTTAATTCACTCTATTTAAAATAATAATTTTGAATGAATCATCCATATATGTGTAAGGTAATCCCTTTTCTTGTCAGTTCATTTTTATGTGCAAAATCCATTACATTATGAATGCAAACGTAATTTTGTTTGTAAGACGTTTTAATGTTTATATCACTGAACTAATATTGACCATTTTTGGTACAAAAATAGAATACCTTTCATTAACATAATTATAAGAATATGAGCATTTTTTTAAATTACAGTTCATTCAAATTGTGTTGTATATGTTGTGATGGAACGAAATTTTATAATTATAGTGACAATGGGCTTTTGCTAAAAAAAGTGTTTCATCGTTTTTGAAAATAAATAAAATAAATCTTCAATATAAGAATGGATAGAGGTCTAGTCTTGACTATTGAGTCCCTTCGTCCCACCTTCCGTCGAAGATATTTTGGGAATAACGTGACAAATGGTGAGCCCGTCGCCGTCTTTACGTCCAAGCCAACGATATAAATCGTACTTAGGTTGTGAAAATCCATACGAGCCTGCGACCTGGGGATCAAACTCGGATCTCTCGACTCGAATTCCGATCACCCAACCACTCGGCTATCGTGACTTTAAAATGGTTTAATGTAATCAATAGGATTTAAATTTTTGCTCATGTTCGTAACTATAATAAGTATCGCTATCTTTATATTAAAAGCTTGCCAGCTTATAAAGATATGACTGAAGCTTTTAATATAAAGATTGATTGATTAGGAATATGAGATTTCAGATTTTAGACATTTATTAAAAGAAAACTTATATTAACTACGTTGTATACTAGTAAAAGTATTTT
Source organism: Sericinus montela (assembly GCA_029286605.1). NCBI lineage: Eukaryota > Metazoa > Arthropoda > Insecta > Lepidoptera > Papilionidae > Sericinus > Sericinus montela. The sequence continues at coordinate 1,183,214 of JAGSMR010000007.1, read as the reverse complement.
AGCTAAGTAACTTACTCTCCCTTGCGAGATATGCTTATGTACTGCAGAAGATTTAAACCTAGCTCTCATGTAAAAGTCATTTATTTCTCTTAGAAGGAAATATTTTTATCGCCTAAATGCTTCCTCAAATGTTCATACAAGTGAGACCAGAGGCTGTCGTATGTTTGCGCATTGAATTATTACTCGATATCGGCGTAGGTATTTAACACTCTTTTTCTACCTTGCAAAAAAAAAGCCTTGCAGACCGCAATGGTTACGAGACAGGGTAATTGTCTCTAAATATATTAGATCGAAATTTAACATTGACAGGCAGGAGACTCTTCTTTTTATACAGTGAGTAAGTTAGTAAAGAATACTATTTATTTATAGATTTCACATAATTTTTAAACCGCGTTTATATAGCTTGTAAACTTTACACCTCACAAGCTAAGGATAGGATTAATCAAAAGAAAACAAGATAATTTAAAAAAATACATAAGAATGATGGAATTCTACTGAGTAGATTAGCAAACTAAAAATTATAATATAACTATAGAGCCGAATTGGTTAACTGTCGATCTTTGCCAAGGTGTAAAAGTCGTGGAAAAAAACATATATATTTCGACACTTTAACAGTCATAGGATACCCATCTCAACTTACCTGTCCGGTAGTTGTGGTATTGTATACGGGTGTGCGACCCCGGCTCCCCTAGCTGTTACAGTCCTATCCCTCGCTAATTCCCACCCTAACTTACCAATCGTTCTTTTCACACCAGCTATCCTTCCCTATTCCTACTCTCTCCACCAATCTAACGTATGCCGCGCGGATGGATGCATGGCTAGGGGCAAGCCTATTCGTCAGCGTGTCACACTGCTCTGGGACAGGGCGACCCAGAATTAGGCTAGTCATACCCTGGCATGAGGGGTTCTGCTGGGGTGGACAAACCTTTTCCTTGCTATTCGCGGGAACGCAATGGAAAATTTTACTAACCAAAATGGCGGCGATGTGGTTCGCCACCCATTACGTCTCGTTTCTCGCGGGGGCGAAAAGCGGAGAGCCGCTTCGCTACTTTGAATGTAAGAGGAGGAATGGATGGTAAGGTAGATGAAGTATGTCAGATGATGGATGAACTATGATATCCTGTAACATAGATATTTTGTGCATGAACGAAACTAAGAGGAAAGGATGTGACACCTCGGTACATGGTCCCTACACGGCATACTGGTCGGGAGTCCTCTTCCTCTCGAACAGTTGAATGTATGATGGAGCATGTATGTGTAAGCCTTAGACTCCTTTGGATTAGGTAAAAAGTTGGACTCACTCGCTGGTTTACCCTTGGGGTCTATGCACCGACGGCTCTGCGCGGAGGTGAGTCATTAAAAGCCCAACAAGAGAGAGGAGTTTTGGGATAGCATGAGTGAGGGCATGAATATATGCGGAGAAAATGAATGGATCGTGATGTTAGGGGACTTTAATGGGTGGGTTGGAGTAAAGCGTGATGGATATGAAAGAGGGTACGTTTGGGGACGAGAGAGTGAATGAAAATGGGACTAGCCTGCTTGAAGTATGCTTGCTTGTGCGTGACACAATGTTTGATCACAAAAAGATCCATTTGTATACAAAGGTGAGGGTGAGTCTAGAAGTACGATTGATTTTGTAATTGTATATGAAAGACTGAGGAACAAAGTGCTTGACACTCGGACATAGCGCAGTGTAGGCCTCGACACAGACCATTTCGATAAAAAGAAAAGAAATACGAGTATGTAGAGAAACTGAAAGAAAGTTTTAAAGGCATAGAAGAGATAGGTATAATTGAAGATTTGTGGGAGACATTTAAGAAAGGGTTTGTGAATGTTATTACTGAGGTATGCGGGGTAGCTAAAAGAAGAAAAGGAAAAAAGAACTATAATGTATGGATAGATAAACATGCACAAAGGGTTGAGAAGAAAAGAAGAAAGCGTGGTTGGATTGGTTAGCAACAAAAGCTATCCAAACACTTTAAAAAGCAACTGATGACTCACTCACTGAAAATTTCCAGTCAAATATCAAGTTTTTCTGGAAATCCATCAAAACAGCCAGAGGAAAAACTTCTACCTCGGAACTGAGTACAATCAGGAGTCAAGATGGGAGCATTATAAAAGGACAGAAATATGTGTTAAAGAGATGGAAAGACTATTTTGAATGTTTGTTGAGGAAGTGCAGGTACAACACCCGGCACTATCCATGGTTAATATAAATGTTGATGAAAATGAGATAAACATGAATGTAATAGTAAAAGCGTTGAAAATTATCAGATTAGGCAAGGCTGCAAGGTATGATAGGATTACCGTCGAGATGCTGAGGACTGGACAGGGCATAGTGGCTAGCCAGTTGTACCGCCTTTTCAATTTGTGCTGGCGAAATGGGCAAGTACCGGGAGACTGGTGCAAAGCCGTAATCGTGCTATTGTATAAGGGAAAAGGGTCACGGCAGGACTGTAAATTACCGTAGCATAAGTCTTCTCAGCGTCGTCGGTAAATTGTATGCGAAAGTGTTGCTTGAAAGGGTTGTGAATGAAACAGACGAAAAAGTATGGGATGCACAAGCGGGATTTAGAAAGGAAATGGGGTGTACGGATCTTTTAATTGCGGTGCATAGCCGAAAAGTGTCTGGCTAAAACCAGAAGGTCTATTGCACATTCGTGGATCTAGAAAAGGCCTATGATAGTGTGGTGAGGAATGAATTGTGGTCAGCATTGTCCGTTAACGATGTGAGCAGTATCCTTATACGTGCATTATAATCTCTTTATAGGGATTCTAGTGCTTGTATAAAGATAAACGGGCCATACACTGAAAAAAATACACTGAATGGTTTAATATCGAAAAAGATGTAAGACAGGGGTGTATCGCGTCACCCTGACTGTTTAATCTGTTCATGAAAAATTGCTTGACAGATTTAAAAGAGAATGAAAGTGGTTTGCGAATGAATGAGTTACTTATTAAATGTTTTCTCTATGCTGATCGCCAAGTATTACTTGCTTCTTCAGCCGAGGAGTCGCAGGAGATGGTAACTGCTATGAGTGGCGCTTTTGTTAGAAAGGGAACGTGATGGTGTTTGAAAGAGATGCCAGAATGCAATATCGTGATTGGAGATGAACAAATTGAACAGGTGAATGAGTTTGTGTATTTGGGTTCAAAGTTTACAAGAAATTGTGTGAGAGTGATATAGAAAGAAGAGTGATTGTAGAAAACATGGTGAATGGAGCTTAGCACTCCTTTATAAACAGTCGGACGGTGTCTAAGAAGGCTCGTTTGGCTGTGCATGCGGGGGTGTTGGTTCCGACACTCATGTATGGAAGTAAAAGTTGGGTATGGCAGAAGAAACATGAAAGCAGAGTAAATGCAGTTGAGATGAGAACGTTAAGAGTATGATAGGAGTTAAACCGAGTGACAGGATAAGGAATAGACAGAGAATTGTTGTGTGAAAGAAGATGTAGTGACTAAAATTGAGAAAGGTATGCTAAGATGGTTTGGTCATGCCGAGAGAATGAATGAAGAACGATTCACGAATAAAGTGTATAAGGCGAGTGTGAATGGAAGTATAGGAAGGGGAAGACCTAAGCGGACGTTTCGAGACAAAATCAGGGATGTCCTGAAAAAAGTTCGAGCCAAGAGAATGTATTAAAGGAATAATAAAAGTGGACGAAGCGAAACAAGTACAGTATGTAAGGATCGTATCGTAGCAAGTGTAAAGAAGTGGTCTGTTCCCCTACGGGAAAAAGGCGTGATTGTATGTTATGTTATGATACTTTAAGTAACTGTTTTTTTAAAATATGCTAGTGAATTTTAATCGATAAACGAATTCCTTTTCTGAACTAATTTCTTAATCACTTTTATGGAAAGAAATTAAGTACCATTTCGAAACAATAAAGGAGCAATAAACGTAATTTGAATTCAGTTTAATTTCTTGCTCTCAGTTACTTAATTATTTTTTAAGCATTGATTAAAATTTTTTGAACACTTATTTCAATAAAGGATCAATATAGATACAAGTGCTTACAAATTTCATGTTAATCTTCAAAATAATTTTAGCTTTGTTTCATGTAACTGAAAATAACTTACTTGTCTAAAGCACTGCTTTCTGATATGTTTAAAGTCACCGCCATGTGTTGATAAAATTATATTTTATCAACACTTGGCGGTTATAGAAAAGGGAGGCAAACGAGCAGGTGGCACCGCCCTTGAACATCCGCAATCCCGGAGGAATAGCCGATGCGCTGCCGGCCTTTAAAAATATTACATATCTGGTCATAAATTTTATATATTTTAAGACTCGATAGCCAAGTGATTGGGTGGTCGGAATCTCGGGTCAAGAGACCCGAGTTCGATCCCCAGGTGGCAGGCTCGTATTCAAAAACCTATGTACGAACTATATCGTTGGCTTGAACATAAAAACGGCGACGGACCACCTGTCACGTTGTCCCGAAAATATCTTCGGTGGAAGGTGGGTCGAAGGGACTTCGGTGGAAGGTCTAGACTAGACCTCTGTCTACCCCTGCATTGGCAAATGCGTGAAGATATTTATTTTATTTGTTATTATTATATATTCATGCATAGTCTCTGACGGAGTAGTCAGAGAGAATACATCACCAGGTTCATACAACATAACGTTTTCTCTTCTTTCAAATTCATCATTTTTTTCAAACACTTACGTATATGTGTCCGAGTACTCTTGAACCTCGTTCCTTCTCACATGGTCTTCGAAAGTTTGTATCGGTCTACGTCGACCCTTTTTATTGTTAACTTTCGCGCTGTATATTTTCTTCGTCATTCGGCGTTCACTCAACGTACTTCGTGCAACGTGCCTTATCCATTTTTGTGATAAGATTATCTTTCAAACCTGCCGTTATCTTAATAAGAAATATATTAGAATAAAAATTATGTTATTTATTATTTCCTTTGTATAAGTATTTATTACGGCTGTTATGTTAAAATGTTTATTTTATCAGATTTATTATTTATCTCCAAATATTTTCTTCTTACCCCTTTCAGATTCTGTGAGGCTACTAAGGGCGTATTATATATGCAACAAATGTTTAAACCACATTTAAAGCAAATAAAAATATATAGATATCTTCACGCTGTGGTAGTCTATATAATGAAGTCCTTTCGATCCACCTTTCACTGAAGACATTTTTGGGACAATGTGTTAGGTGGTGAGCTTTTTGCCGTCTTTATGTCTAAGCCAACGATATCGAAATCGTACATTACCGGGAGTTATACCATGTTTAAGCTATTTGAGAGCCATCCCAATCTCGCCTAGACTATAATCCGGAAAACTATGTAGTTTTTTTGAAAAAACCCATTGCCACAAGTCTGTCACCTGGGGAGTGAACTCGGATCTCTTAACTTAACTCCTATCACCCAACCGTTATTAAAATTTAAAACCGTTATTAATTAAAAGGGTAGTCGCCCTTATTAAAATGAACTCAGGTGACATTTTCATATCCTATCATACAAGTATCAGCCAAAGCTTATAGGAATCCCCATGTTTCTGCATTTAAATACCAAGGTAAAAGTGTTTTTTTTAATTAACAAAAACAATAATAGTTAATATTCTTTACTTTTGCAATTAATTATACACCATTGTTGCATTTAAAATTTTTAGTATTCATTTTGTGCATAATATTACCATTTTTCAAGATATACAGATGTATAATGCTAATTACATCGTTTAAATATCGTTAAATTAAATAAATAAACGGGATAAATACATTTTATGTCATCATATTTAGTTTCATAGTAATTAATATTTATAGCACTATTTCGGCTACTTCTGTTTTCATCGTTCATATTGAGGCTGCAAATATTGTTTATTTGTCATCTGATGAATGAATAATTTTGATAAAATAATCGCAATTAAAAGGTTTCAAACTACTTCTCTTCCTATAAGTCATCTGTATAAGTACGAAATTATACTGTTCAAGTAGTAACTGTTGTCTTCCGGTTCTAAGGGTATAGAGGGCAGGAATAATTACGGCAATTTATCATAATCCTTAGAGGTATTTGTAAAACTCTTAAATAATTTAATTTTTATAAATTATAATGAATACCGAATAAGACAATGCGATAGTTATATAAAGATCTTTACCATTGAGATGTTAATTAAAAAATGAAGCGAATAAAATAAGTATATTATTTTGGCGGATCTCCTACCAACTGTTATCATTCGGGTAAGCGCGCTGTAAATATATAACCGTTTATAACCGAATATCAAAAAAAGTCACGATAGCCGAGAGGTTGGGTGATTAGAATTCGAGTCGAGAGACCCGAGCTCGATCCCCAGGTGGCTGGCTCGTACCAATGGGTTTTTCAAAAACCTGTGTACGATTCATATCGTTAGCTTGGACATAAAGACGGCAACGGGCTCACCACCTGTCACGTTGTCCCGAAAATATCTTCGGTGGAACGTGGGTCGAAAAGACTTAATTGTCGAGACCTCTGTCTACCCCTGTATTGGAAATGGCATGAAGAAATTTTTGTAATAATAGTAAAAATACATATTTTTTATTTTATATAACCGAACCGTCGATTTCGTGTACAAACTGCCTAATTTTCTATTTCGTAAATGTGTACTTTATTAAATAAGTAGTTAATTTAACAAAAGCTTTAAAATTCGTAAGGGAGGATTGGGAGGATTTTGATGCTGTAATTACGGCGATACCAGAATATGAGGATATATATATAGGAGGGGATTTTAATGGTCATGTGGGAAGAACAAGTGACGGATATGAAAGAGTACATGGGGGTTATAGCTACGGAGTCAGGAACCAACAGGGGGAAACTCTACTGGAAGCAGCTTTGGCCTTTGACTTAGCCGTAGTAAACACCTGGTATCAAAAGAGAGATCAACATCTTATCTCATTCCGTAGTGGCCAGCACTCTACACAAATAGATTAATTTCTCATGAAAAGGAGCAAAATTAACTCGGCCAAAGACTGCAAAATAATTCCCAGTGAGAGCCTAGTTTCCCAGCATAGATTGTTGATTCTAGACTTGAGTCTTAAAGTAAAATGTATGCAAAAGAACTCTAAACCCCCACCTAGAACGAAATGGAACAAACTAAGTGACAGAGAGTTAGCCGAAGAGTTTCGGAAAAGAGTAGTAGATAAGATTGTAGAAATGGGTGACATGGCAGAGATTAGAGTGAATAATTGCTGGAATGAGATGGCGATATGTGTAAGGAACGTAGCAAGGGATGTTTTTGGAGAAACGAAGAGGAAAGGGAAGATTGATAAGGACACATGGTGGTGGAATGAAGAGGTGAGGAAAATTTTGAAAGAAAAGAAGAATGCTTTTAAGGAATGGAAAAGTTTGAAAGAGGGAAATGAGACAGATCAAGAAAACAAAAGGTCTGCCTATGAAGTTATTAAGAAGAAGGCGAAGAAAGTAGTTGCAATCGCAAGGGCTAAGGTACAGGATAAGCTGTACGATTTCCTGAAAACTCCACAAGGCCAAAAAGATCTGTATAGAATATCTAGAGAGCGAGAAAGGAATGCAAGAGATGTGAATCACATGAAATGTATGAAAGACGAAATGGGGAAGATTTTGACGGAAAACGAGAGCATAAAAGAACGTTGGAAGAGCTATTTTAGCAAACTTTTGAATGAGGAAAATCAGTGGAATGGAGTACTAGAGGATGCTAGGAGTAATATGGGCATAGTTAAAGAGGTGACTGAAGACGAAGTTATGATGGCAGTACAGAGTATGAAAAATGGAAAAGTAGTAGGGCCAGATGGTATACCAGTAGAAGCATGAAAGTATCTGAAAGCAGATGGATGGAAGTGGCTGACTTTGTTCTTCAATAAGTTGTTGCAAGAAGAGGTGATCCCCGATGAATGGTGCAACAGTTCACTGGTGCCCGTTTTTAAAAAGAAGGGTGATGTACAAGATTGCAACAGCTATCGGGGAATAAAGCTCATATCACACAGCATGAAGATATGGGAAAAAGTGATAGCAAAACGAATGAGAGAGGAGACTGAGGTAACACAGAACCAATTCGGGTTTATGCCGGGCCGGAGAATAACGGATGCCATATTTGCACTTCGGCAACTGATTGAAAAATACAGGCTTGTGCAAAAGAACTTGCATATGGTATTCGTGGACCTGGAGAAGGCATACGATAGGGTACCTCGTAAGGTTCTATGGTGGTGTATGAGGGAGAAAGGGCTGCCAGAGAAGTATGTGCATCTTGTTGAGGCGATGTATAAAAGAGCCAATACTTGCGTCCGGTCTGAGGCTGGAATCACAGACAAGTTCAATGTATCTGTAGGTTTACACCAGGGTTCGGCTTTAAGTCCTTATTTGTTCCTTCTGATTATGGATGCTCTGTCATCGAACATACAGGAGGAAGCACCCTGGTGTATGCTATTTGCTGATGACATTGTGCTTGTCGGAGAAAATGCACTTGAGGTACAGAGCAAGCTGGGAAAATGGCAAGAAAAACTGGAAAGTGTCGGATTAAAAATAAGCAGAACCAATACCGAACACATGTTCTGTGACTTCAGTAGTTCATCTAGTTTTTTTCATATTGCCTTGGATGGTGTTCTCCTACCAGTCTGCTTCAATTTCCGTTACCTTGGGTCAGTGATCCAAAATGACGGCAATGTAGACCGGGATGTAAAGAATAGAATAAATGCGGGATGGATGAAATGGCGACAGGTCTCGGGAATAACTTGCGATCCACGAATGCCTCTTAAGCTTAAAGGCAAAGTTTACAAAACGATCGTGAGACCTGTCGTATTGTACGGATCAGAGTGCTGGGCAACGAAAGTGACGGATGAAAGAAGAGTGCATGCTGCAGAGATGAGAATGTTGAGATGGATTTGTGGAGTGACTAGAAAAGATCGCATAAAGAATGAGTATATAAGGGGAAGCTTGAAAGTAGCACCAGTGACAGAGAAAATGAAGAGTGGTAGGTTAGCATGGTTCGGGCATGTAATGAGGAGGGAAGAATGTAATATAGGCAAAAGAATGTTAGAGATGAATGTGGATGGACGAAGAGCTATGGGGAGACCAAAAAACGATGGATGGATTGTGTGAAAGAAGACATGAGAAAGAAAGGAGTGAGTATTGACATGACGGGAAATAGAGGAGAGTGGAAGAAGAAGACATGTTGTGCCGACCCCACATAGCATGGGATAAGGGCAGGAAGAAGAAGAAGAAGAAGTCGCAAATATTACGTGTCGGCAATTTAATAGAAAATTTAACAGACCGATGACGGAAAGCAGCGTCAGAGATGTAAGCTCGTACTGCTATCGCCAATCCACCACCCAAGCGTGGTTGTTATGGCAAAACCTTCCTTATGAGAGAGGAGAGAGGACTTCTACAAACCAATATGTAAGTAAGTAAGGCTATATTTATAGACATGAAATAAATGAATAAATATAAATATCTTCACGCAATTCCCAAGACAGGGGTAGACAGAGGTCTAGTCTGTACAATGAAGTCCTTTCGACCCACCTTCCACCGAAGATATTTTCGGGACAACGTGACAGGTGGTGACCCCGTCGTTGTATTTATAGACAAGGAAAAAAAATTAAAGGAAACCTTAGAAAGTATTGATGGCAATCGACAAATAGCTAAGCTAAGCTATCCAACATTAAATTGATAAGTGACGGGTATCAGAGTCAAATATAGTGTCATCAAAAATCTTAGCGATTATAGCAAATTGGCATTACGGGTGAAATCTATGGCCTGCAGAGAACTTTTATAGGCCGTTGTTTTTTTTGCACATCACATACATTGCTCCGATCCCAATGTCAGATGCTTAAGCATTTGTGGTTTGGTAATTGGAAACAACGAAAGCAGCACAAACACCCAGACCCGAGAAAATGTAGAAAAAGTGGTTTTTCTACATTGTCCCCATCGGGAATCGAACCCGGGACCTCGAGATGGCGACACTTTGAAAACCGGTGTTTACGCCACTCGTCCACGGAGGTCGTCGTCTTTGTGTATGTAAGGTTGACTGGCTGACAAGAATGGCTTATAATCCATTGTACATGACTCATCGTATGGCGGTAACACAGGTCACTTACATTTTTCAGATTTAGGGTAGTAACTAAAATAATGAATATTTTCTAATTAATATATCTAATTGTGGTAGTTTATGTTGCAGAGGCAATTTGATTCATTTCGATGCTCATTTGTTTTATTGCCGGTTGACTCGCTCGAGCGTAAACTGCGATAAAGTTAAGGTTTGCCTGTAAAATATATCTTAACACACTTGGAGAGAAGCAGTAATGAAGTTGAATACATATTTACTATTAATGTGGAGGATCTGATTTAAAACTGGGCAATCTCACATCGTACGGAGGACTGGCACTTACAAATTTAAATATATTTTATTATTTACGGCTTACCCAAATACGCTATACCCAAAACTTAAATCTTCAGACTTACCAGTAAATCTTAGACTTATATATAATCTGTTTAATCAAATGTATAGCGATAATGTTTCGTTCAAATATGATGCTAAAATAATAAAATGTGTGATAATTCCTCCGTTCCTTAGTTCTGTGTGGTAACGGCTTAAGAATAAAACATCTTCTTTCTTCCTGTCGTTGTCGTAAAAAACGACAAAAGAAATATCCTTGTAATTGGCACAGCTTATCAATAGTAGGATCTCCAGCATCTCCAGACAGAAATAAAGATTACCGGTGACGGTCAGCAACGTCTGAAGTGCGAGGTATCTAGTGATCGATCGGAACTTAATCAATTGCATTTGGTTTTCGATCGGATCTGGAATTAAAAAGTCTTGCCACTCAATTTAATTTCATTAAAGTTTTTTATCTGCATTATAATGTAATATAACCATAGTATCTCGTCACAGCAATATGTGATGACTAATAAGATGCTGGATATTCAATTAGACCGTAAAATATGGATACAAATAATTATACAACCTAGTAATAGAGTAGTTAATTAGAAAATGTTAAAGCAATTACTTAAAAGTAAAGTAGTTAAAGTATTTACCCGATACATTCAACTAATGGAAAAAAAGAAGATAATAATAGTAAATAAATAATAAATAAAAATATCTTCACGAAATTCCCAATACAGGGGCAGAGAGAGGTTTAGTCTAGACATTTAAATCCCTTCGACCCACCTTCCATCGAAGATATTTCCGGGACAACGTGACAGGCGGTGAGTCCGTCGCCGTCTTTATGTCCAATCCAATGATGCAATTCGTACATAAGTTATTGAAAAACCCATTGTTACGAGCCTGCCACCTGGGGATCGAACTTGGGTCTTTTGACTCGATATTCCGACCACCAAACCACTCGGTTATCGTGACTTTTTATATAAATATATTTAAATATTAACAGTAACATAATTTTAACATATAGGACGAAAATAAATTAATAGAATTTGTTCAAATATCATTAAAATATCAATTATTTTCATCTAAATTTACTTACAATACAAACTCTAAATAAAAATATTACCAAGTGAACTCACAACGTTATTATTTAACTTTACAATAGTATTGCATAAATATTATCTACTTGTAGATTAAGCAACATGTCCTAGACGTCAGGCCATTTAAATGAAGATAGGCAACATACTAACCCTAATGGCTAAGTCCTGTACAGGACTAATGTTCAAATTTACTTTGATGTATGTACAATTATATACCATTTATTTATATTTAGGGAAAGGTTGCTTGAACGAAATTGTTTTATTTATTATTTTAGAAAGATCCGAGTAAATAGTTTGTGCATTTTTATACATTTCACACACATAAATCGTACATATGTTTAAGAAAAAACTTATTGGCACGAGCCTTGGCGATCGAACTCGGTTCTTTTAACTCGAGTATTGTTATGAACCGTGGGCACAGTGTTAATGTGTAATTATATTTTGTCAACGATATGCGTTTATATTTGTTGCTTTTTTACTGAAGTTAGGGTGAGAAATGAGCAAGTACTCCATCGGATAGTCAGCAGCTGGACTACAGCCCATGGATGTCTGCAACATGTTCAATGAAAAAAGGGTACACATGCTCGTCTGAAGTCTAAGTTAGTTTGTAGGTAGATACAGGAAAAGTGTAGCACCTGATGATTGCTAGACAAAGAAAGAATTTAGCACCTGTACCCATATATATATATATATATATATATATATATATATATATATATATATATATATATATATATATATATATATATATATATATATATATATATATATATATATATATATATATATATATATATATATATATATATATATATATATATATATATATATATATATATATATATATATATATATATATATATATATATATATATATATATATATATATATATATATATATATATATATATATATATATATATATATATATATATATATATATATATATATATATATATATATATATATATACAACCTGTTTGTTAATACTAGAAAAAAAAACTAATTCATTTAACTACACTACAGTTGCTAGAATATTCTTTAAAAAGTTTGTATTTTCTCTCTACGTTGCGCAAGTAAGTCAATGCAGTGGTTCCCTCTAACTATAGATGCATCTTTCCTTTCGAGTTATAGTCTGTATAGTGTATGTACTTTATAATTGAATTGACACACTTTTAAGATATGTATTCAAAAGATTATGTTTATTATATTATACACTCGTACATAAATACATGATGATCTCTAAAAGTCCACTGCGGGATATAGGTCTCTCCGATAAGTACATTTTAAGTTAAGTGGAGAAGATTGTTCAAACACAGTATGACAGAATTATTATAAAATTGCCACGGCGTACTAGGTGCAGAAATATTAGCAGTTGATTATATATATTTGTGGACTCTCGTACAAACTATATTATAATGTTAATTAAATTCGCGCAAGGGAATGAGTAAAATATTACAATTTACAGTAATCCTAGACAAATCGCTCAAAGTACTTCTGCAATAGATTTTACTTATAATAAAATCTAAATCGTTACTTTGCGAAAATTCATTGTAAAGTTGTTATTGTAAAAGTTACTTCGCAACATTCCGCATGCAAATATAAAAAGGTATATGTTACCTGGTCCGAAGATAAGAAGAGCTCTATCTAAATCAACAAATCCTTATCTGGATGAATCTTGGTCCATTTGAAATAAAATATCCATAATTTACTTATACGAGTACATATAATCACAATAGAAATACACAAGTTGGTTAAAATATTAAAACTGCTTAAAATTATGTAATTTTTCTCTGCTTAACTTGTTTAATTTCTATTTTCAAATACTTTAAAGGAGCTGAGAGTTTCCATATTGCAACAATTGCAAGGTTTTCTTTATTGTGCTACTATTTTTACTTTATTGCCTGTGAATTCAAGTCAGGCGAAACTGCGATAAAAATGCGAAGTCCTTATAATATATAGCTCCCTGTATAAAAGCGCCATTTGGCAACAAAACTCAGAACTGCCGGGGTTTGCTTAAATTTAGAAGTTCTATAGCAACAACCACTTTTCTTTACAAAAGCTATTTCAGTATACTCGCTCATAGGTCACTGCCGATAAGGTAAAGTGAGTTCTCGGCACACATTACAAAGATACAAATTATAAATACTATTTGTTTTAGGCCTTTCAAGTATTATTTTATATTCTTTGAAAAGTACGCACCACATGCGATTAGTAGATTCCAAAATATTTTTAGCAGTTATAAAAGTTTATAACATTTTGGTGAAGAAATCGACAAGGCTTTAAGACACGTCTATTATATAAGGCGTAAGAAAGAGTTTCCTTATAAGAAAGTCAAAAGTATTTTAGTATAATACCATTAATAAATAATTCACAACTGAATAGGATGTAGTCTAAAATTCTTCCAGTTTTCATTTTAAAAAATTTAAATAATGAGAATAATGAGAAAAAGCCGAGTGGTTGGGTGGTCGAAATTTCGAGTCAATGGACCCGAGTTCGATCCCCAGTTGGTAGGCTCGTACCAATGGGTTTTTCAAAAACTTATGTATGAATATCGTTGGCTTGGACATAAAGACGGCGACGCGCCGTCTCGAAAATATCTTCGGTGGAAGATGGGTCGAAGGGACTTAATTGTCTAGACTCGACCTCTGTATACCCCTGTATTGGGAATTGCGTGAAGATATTTTATTTTATTTATTTTTAATTTAAATAATGAGTATTGAAAATGTTGACCAAACCAACAGTAAATAAGAGCAACAGTTGTCTGTAAAAAATATTGTGAGCAATGTTAGATTAAGATATTAGGTAAGCAGGGTGAGGGCCCGAATCCACTCATAAGAAATTAAGTAAAAATTTTAAGTTACATGTATAACTTTAACCAGTCCTTTAAATAGGTATGATCCATTTGAAAATAAAAGCTGTTACTTAACCTTGAAATTTAATATCCGATGTAGTTTAGATCAAAAAAAGACCGTAGGAAAAGTCAAATGCCGTGGCAAAAATGCCATAAAAATACCAACGGTGGAAAATAATTTATAGGTTGTTATCAGAATAGAAGTTCACGGAGGTTATCCAATAACTTAATGTAATGTTTTTTATTGAATTATTCAAAATCTATATAAACTGATTTTTTACACATATATTAAGCCGGCTCTATCGGAGCAGGACACGACCTCGTTGAAAAGCGTCGCGTGGCAGAATTATCTTGTAGTTTTGCGTTTTTCTCGTTGAATGAGGAAACCGGATGTCGACATCCCACATTTCCTTCTCCTGTCCACTGCAACACATCTGCAGTCCCTGGGGTATCTAGTGTACATGGCCGTCACACACAATCAGGCCATCAGGTGAATGTTTTGCTTCTTTAAAAAAATACTACATAGTGCTATCTACCTATACACGTAGTGTCCTCAATTCAAAACAAAGTGGTTTTGAAACGACGGTAAATATAAAAATGTATGTAAATGTTAGAAAGTAGATAGATATTTCCGGACTCGAATTTCAAGGCGATATATTATTTGTGTAGGGTATTTGGGGGCTGGACGGGATGATTGTTTTCTATTTCATTGACTTTCCATTGAACTATGCTCTTATTTCTATAGGTGATTAATTCTAATATTTTGTAATAAATATATATTTTACCTTTAGAATTTAATTACAGGTTTCTATTTTCACTATTTCGATGATTATATGCTAATTTAATAACAAAAAAAACATTAAATAAAGTAAAATAAATAAAACTGAATGGTACAATATGTTGATAAATTATCATTTTTCGTAGAAAAAGTGCAGTTTAATATTGCGATAAGTACAGGCGGTATGTTTACAAAAAGCTATACATCAAAGAGAGGGTCTTGACGTTATCTCAATTTCTACCCGAGTAGACTAACTGGTAACGGAACAAACGAATCAGAAAATAAATCCAGTTGCATCGTGACCCGAGGAAATTTCTTAGACAATTTTATATGTAGTTAATATTTTCAATCAACTTGTCATTTTATTGACATTTTTATTATCAAAAATATTAATCATATTGATAATCTCCTCTTCTTTTCCTTAGGGCGTGCAAATGAGGGCTACACCGAGAAGTGTAACAATGTTACGGTTACATAATTTTTGAAAGTGTAGAATCCAAATAAATCCATAGGTCTAAATAAATTTACTGATAAAATATTTTAAATTAACTAAGAATTTATAATTATAGAATTACATAATAATTGTTTACGTAATAAGTGTTTATGTTGTAAATCAGAGAAATATGACATTAAAATTTCTGAAAAGTTTTACACACAACATTTGAGTATGTCATATTAGTAAGCACTTGGAGTAAGTTTGCACAAGATTCCTTGAAAGTGGGTTTTAAAGAAGCTTACGGTGCACAGAAGCAGTGTTTGCAAACAAGTCTCTTGTAAAAGCAAAACGTATTTCGAGCTTTTAAATCTTGACCTAGAGCAAATCTTAAAAATGATTTTGTTTCTGGTTTTTGTAGGAAATATTTAAAAGTATTTTCTGTCAAAAGTTTTTTCGGTAATTTACAAAGAAGGTGAAAAAAATATAATAACCTACCTTTTCAAAAATAAAAACAAAAAATTATGAATGTACTCAGCCTGTGTCTTAATGCACTTAAAAATAATAAAAACAACCCTACTGACTTCGATCCTGGGGTAGCCGGAGGTCTTAATCATTTGAAGACTATAATTTACATTACACCGAAGCTTATTTGTGACAAGTTACATATCTTGAACATGTCACCGATTTAGAGTTCAGACCATAAATTGTATATTAATTTTACTGATAAAACTAGTACGGACTTTTCTCGAAAGGAACTATTGTAAGGGAGTACAAATTTGAATACTGATCACTGAATCACTCGGATACTAAGAGTAACTTCATAGCAAGTAATTATTAGCCAGCATCATAGCATTCAGATTGAACTAATAAATAATGGTAGGCCACAGGGGCGGTACCATCCTACAAAATCCTTTAGGATAAAACCAGTCCCCCCAATACAATAGCCGGTTTTACTTTAGGGTTGAAGTCTCGAGCGTGCGAGGTACATAGTATTAAGTACGTTTTAGGCATTACTTTTCTTTACTCCCCATCGTGGCCAGTTGCTCGAACATCGTCCGGTCGGCTGTAGAGTACTGCTGCCACATATGGGCTGGAGCTCCTAAATATCAGCTGGCAGCCTTGGATTCTATGGAGAGACGGGCCAAGCGGCTAATCGGTGATCCTGACTTGGTTACTACCAATTTGTCCAGTCTCGAACACAGACGTCGCGTGGCCAGTCTCTCGGTGTTCTACAGGTTACATTTTGGAGAGTGTGCGAAGGAATTACATGAGTTAATTCCCCCTTCCCCTTTCCATCATCGGACAACAAGACGCACGTCGGGTCTCCATCCTTTTGTTGTCGATATACCCTGCATTCGGACGAAGCGTTTTGCTTCGTCGTTCATAATGCGTACAGCAAAGGACTGGAATAATTTGCCTGCATCAGTCTTTCCGTCCGATTACAATGTGGGTGTCTTCAAGAGAAGAGTGAATAGGCTCTTTCTAAGCTAGTGTGCCTACCAACAAAAACTACATCGCCACTTACCATCAGGTGGGATTGTAGTTAAACGCTAGCTTATAATGTTAAAAAAAAAAAAAAGAACAACTTCTTTTATTAAAAAAAAAGAAAGAAATTAAAAAAAAGTGGCAATAGCCGAGTGGTAGGGTGGACGGAATTTTCGTACATAAGTTTTTCGAAAACTTATGTACGAATTATGTCGTTGGCTGGACATAAAGACGTCAACAGGCTCACCACTCGTCACGTTGTCCGGAAAATATCTTCGGTGGAAGGTGGGTCGAAGGGACTTATTTGTCTAAACTAGACCCCTGTCTACCCCTGTATTAGGAATTGCGTTAACTAAGTAAAAATAACTATTTGTTATATTCAAAGTGCAAAACAATTTCATTGAATAAAGTTATTAACATGTCGTTTACTCATTTAATACTAACTTCGTAATGAGAAGTATGTAGTTGAAAACGTAGAAATGTTATCAAGAATCGTATGTTGGATTAAATAAAACTTTATTCCTGACTTGGCACTTTCGTAATGAAAATACAGAAGTTATGTACATAGAGGGGTAGAAGACATTTGAAGTTATGACTCACACTATCGATGCGAGAACAAACTAGTTTATTTTTATTTTTATGGCATGCAGTCTTCCTAATGAAGCGTTATAATGCCGACAATACTTAACACTTTTTTATCTTCACGCATATTTCCAATTATGTGGCAGACAGAGGTCTGGACTACTAAGTCCTTTCGAAGAAAAGTTTCTTCGAAGCCTGTTTTGGACAACGTAAAATGTGGTGAACCCGTTTATCTTAATGTCCAAGCTGACGATACAATATATTTTCATAGTTACTTGTTTTAAATAGATAAATATTCTTGTATACATATCCATGACTTGAGTACAAACATTCATATACATCACACAAATGTTTTCTCATAGCGGGTTTCGAACTCGTAACTCTTAGCTTCGAAAGCGTATTACTACAAACCCGTCTTACTCGTTACTGAACAATACTAATGTTAGTGGCGCTGGGCCGAACAAGTCCTCGCCTTGTCACAGAGGACAGACTTAGTGCCAGGAGACGAAGAGAAAGTAGTGTTAGCAATGTTGTCTTGACAACAACTGCTTTATAACAGCTTAATTAAAATAATAAAACAAAATAATGTACTTCGAACAACCCTCTAAACCTTTTTAACTGTATTGAATGAATGAATGAATGAATGAATGAATGATAGATTTATTCATTAACACAGACACAAAGGCATAAAATACAAAAATACAGAAATAGTAAAAAAAAGTATATACATAAAAAGAAACTAAATAAAAGCATGTCGACTAACAATAACAAATACCCGTGTCGTGCCAAATGAAACGGTACTGTCTCAGCATAATGTCGCGATATAAACCGCAACGCTGATTTTCAGCCAGTACCTACCTAGTTGCGCGACGTGTCCCGTAAAGAAGTAAATGAACCACAATATTATTAAATTACATTTTTACATTACAAGTTTTAATCAAAAAGGACGCTATACAAATTAACAGAGCCTGCCAAGTGTACAATATAAAATACACATATTGATCAATTTAAACAATGAAGTCGTTGTACATACATAGCAATACAGAGTATGGAATTTATATTTGTATATAAAAATTGGAAAAGGGAAAAAAAATCTTTAACTTATGTTTACTTAACCTAGCTTTTGCAAATCTAACAGATGTTGTCGAAGTAATTTTTTGAACAAAAATTTGCTTTTTGATTCGCGAATAGGAGGCGGTATATTATTCCAGCATTTGGAGGCACTAAACCGAAAACTGCCTCTAAATGCAGCAGACTTACGTTTGGGGTTAGATAAAATTTGGGAGCAACTCCTAATTGTGTAATGGTGCTGAGAGTATCGCCATCGTGAGTTTTTTGTGAAGATATTCAGGTTTACCAGTCGGTATGATTCCGAATAACATAGTGGAGTAAAACAATTTTATGCGGTGCTGCATATTGAGCATGTTGCTATTGATCAGGTAAGGTGTAACATGCGAGCGACTTGGAATGAAGAAAAAAAATCGAGCACACGCGTTTTGGATCCGCTGAATAAGTCTGTGGGATCGTTTTAAAATACTAAGTCCGTACACAGGCAAACAATAGTTCAATTTTGACAAAATTAGTGATTCGCAAAGCCGTATCCGCAGATTAACACTCAAGAACTTCTGCATCCGATAGAGGACCTTAAGCCAATAGAAGCAGGAGCGTACTAATTCCAACACGTGACTCTCAAAGTGTAGGTAGTTGTCCATAAGAAGGACTAAGTTTCGGGCTTGGTCGACACTCTCTAAGGTGTTTCCTTCAATGACAACTTTGGGTTTCATATTCTTAATTTTTTCACACTGTGTACGTGACCCCAGGATCATAAACTTGGATTTTGTTTTATTGAGGAAAAGACTGTTATTTCGAGACCAACCCACGATATGTTCTAAATCGGTGTTTAATAAGTGGAGGGATGCATCTATGTCTTTTGCGTCAACGGAAGTATAAACCTGAACATCATCAGCGTACATGGTATTTGCAATATTTAATGCATTTTGTGATATCTGCGCAATATATAATAAATAATAATGGTCCAAGTATGGAGCCTTGAGGAACGCCACAGGATACCGAGCACGCCTGAGAAGATCTAAGTAAACCATCATGACCATGCACAACTACTCGCTGCCGTCGTCACGAGAGATAGCTGTGGAACCATTTGACACCTGTTGAACTAAAACCATAATAACATAATTTCGATAGTAGAAGTGGTACACTGATTGAGTCAAATGCTCTAGAGAAATCAAGTAGAGTTAGAATGGCTCCACATCCATTATCCCGCATAGAAAGAATTCCATCGACGATATCAAGTAACGCAGTACATGTACTTCTTCCCCTTCTAAAACCAGAATGACACTCAGGAAGGATATGGTTTTTTCGCAAAAACTCAACTGTTTGATTGTAAATTACTTTTTCTAATATTTTGAAAGGTAAGGCAGAAGGCTGATTGGTCTCAGGTCTTTAAAATCATTCGGATGAATTTTCTTTGATATATATATATATATATATATATATATATATATATATATATATATATATATATATATATATATATATATATATATATATATATATATATATATATATATATATATATATATATATATATATATATATATATATATATATATATATATATATATATATATATATATATATATATATATATATATATATATATATATATATATATATATATATATATATATATATATATATATATATATATATATATATATATATATATATATATATATATATATATATATATATATATATATATATATATATATATATATATATATATATATATATATATATATATATATATATATATATATATATATATATATATATATATATATATATATATATATATATATATATATATATATATATATATATATATATATATATATATATATATATATATATATATATATATATATATATATATATATATATATATATATATATATATATATATATATATATATATATATATATATATATATATATATATATATATATATATATATATATATATATATATATATATATATATATATATATATATATATATATATATATATATATATATATATATATATATATATATATATATATATATATATATATATATATATATATATATATATATATATATATATATATATATATATATATATATATATATATATATATATATATATATATATATATATATATATATATATATATATATATATATATATATATATATATATATATATATATATATATATATATATATATATATATATATATATATATATATATATATATATATATATATATATATATATATATATATATATATATATATATATATATATATATATATATATATATATATATATATATATATATATATATATATATATATATATATATATATATATATATATATATATATATATATATATATATATATATATATATATATATATATATATATATATATATATATATATATATATATATATATATATATATATATATATATATATATATATATATATATATATATATATATATATATATATATATATATATATATATATATATATATATATATATATATATATATATATATATATATATATATATATATATATATATATATATATATATATATATATATATATATATATATATATATATATATATATATATATATATATATATATATATATATATATATATATATATATATATATATATATATATATATATATATATATATATATATATATATATATATATATATATATATATATATATATATATATATATATATATATATATATATATATATATATATATATATATATATATATATATATATATATATATATATATATATATATATATATATATATATATATATATATATATATATATATATATATATATATATATATATATATATATATATATATATATATATATATATATATATATATATATATATATATATATATATATATATATATATATATATATATATATATATATATATATATATATATATATATATATATATATATATATATATATATATATATATATATATATATATATATATATATATATATATATATATATATATATATATATATATATATATATATATATATATATATATATATATATATATATATATATATATATATATATATATATATATATATATATATATATATATATATATATATATATATATATATATATATATATATATATATATATATATATATATATATATATATATATATATATATATATATATATATATATATATATATATATATATATATATATATATATATATATATATATATATATATATATATATATATATATATATATATATATATATATATATATATATATTATTAAATTACATTTTTACATTACAAGTTTTAATCAAAAAGGACGCTATACAAATTAACAGAGCCTGCAAAGTGTACAATATAAAATACACATATTGATCAATTTAAACAATGAAGTCGTTGTACATACATAGCAATAGAGAGTATGGAATTTATATTTGTATATAAAATTGGAAAAGGGAAAAAATCTTTAACTTATGTTTACTTAACCTAGCTTTTGCAAATCTAACAGATGTTGTCGAAGTAATTTTTGAACAAAATTTGCTTTTGATTCGCGAATAGGAGGCGGTATATTATTCCAGCATTTGAGGCACTAAACCGAAAAACTGCCTCTAAATGCAGCAGACTTACGTTTGGGGTTAGATAAAATTTGGGAGCAACTCCTAATTGTGTAATGGTGCTGAGAGTATCGCCATCGTGAGTTTTTGTGAAGATATTCAGGTTTACCAGTCCGTATGATTCCGAATAACATAGTGGAGTAAAACAATTTTATGCGGTGCTGCATATTGAGTATGTTGCTATTGATCAGGTAAGGTGTAACATGCGAGCGACTTGGAATGAAGAAAAATCGAGCACACGCGTTTTGGATCCGCTGAATAAGTCTGTGGGATCGTTTTAAAATACTAAGTCCGTACACAGGCAAACAATAGTTCAATTTTGACAAAATTAGTGATTCGCAAAGCCGTATCCGCAGATTAACACTCAAGAACTTCTGCATCCGATAGAGGACCTTAAGCCAATAGAAGCAGGAGCGTACTAATTCCAACACGTGACTCTCAAAGTGTAGGTAGTTGTCCATAAGAAGGACTAAGTTTCGGGCTTGGTCGACACTCTCTAAGGTGTTTCCTTCAATGACAACTTTGGGTTTCATATTCTTAATTTTTTCACACTGTGTACGTGACCCCAGGATCATAAACTTGGATTTTGTTTTATTGAGGAAAAGACTGTTATTTCGAGACCAACCCACGATATGTTCTAAATCGGTGTTTAATAAGCGGAGGGATGCATCTATGTCTTTTGCGTCAACGGAAGTATAAACCTGAACATCATCAGCGTACATGGTATTTGCAATATTTAATGCATTTTGTGATATCTGCGCAATATATAATAAATAATAATGGTCCAAGTATGGAGCCTTGAGGAACGCCACAGGATACCGAGCACGCCTGAGAAGATCTAAGTAAACCATCATGACCATGCACAACTACTCGCTGCCGTCGTCACGAGAGATAGCTGTGGAACCATTTGACACCTGTTGAACTAAAACCATAATAACATAATTTCGATAGTAGAAGTGGTACACTGATTGAGTCAAATGCTCTAGAGAAATCAAGTAGAGTTAGAATGGCTCCACATCCATTATCCCGCATAGAAAGAATTCCATCGACGATATCAAGTAACGCAGTACATGTACTTCTTCCCCTTCTAAAACCAGAATGACACTCAGGAAGGATATGGTTTTTTTCGCAAAACTCAACTGTTTGATTGTAAATTACTTTTTCTAATATTTTGGAAAGGTAAGGCAGAAGGCTGATTGGTCTCAGGTCTTTAAAATCATTCGGATGAATTTTCTTTGGAATTGGTTTGACCAGGGCTGTTTTCCAAAGGGTAGGAAACGTCGATGATGTCATAGATTTATTAATAATAGCTATAATAGCTGAGAGGGAGCTCGGGGGTGATAGGATGATCATATCTCTGCTCACTTCATCAACACCTTGTGCATTAGATTTTATGGAATGTAAAATGATTTTGGAAACTGTATTTTCATCTACCGGCTTCAATTCGAAAGTGGCTGAACTGTGTCTATGGAATTCGAAAAAGGTGAGATAAGATAGATTTATTGTTTTGTTTTCAGGTAAGGTTAGAAAGTGTGTGTTTATGGCATCTAGATCTTGGAAATGTTCAGGTAATTCAGATATAGGCTTAAAGTTAATATCAGCATGTCTTTTTAAATTTTTCCATAGATTTATACATAACTAATTTTTTAACTATATTTTATACATAAAATATTTATATATAACTGATTTTTAAGTTCATACACGATTTTTGGTACAATTATTATAATGATAATTTCTAACGAAACATCGTAACATTAATAAGGTAATAAACAACTAATACTTCATAATAATACCTTACCTTAGTATATTCTCTTATCTTGTGGTTTATATAAATGTAAGTATAACGTGATGATTGCGTTTGCAACCTTTATAAGCCAATCTGTACACAGCTATTACGGCTAGAAATATGTACTCAACACACAAAAGCAAACATGTTTTACCGTAACATTGAGTAGACAATGTCTTTATTTACTCAACTCAGTAATGTTGATCAGTTGAATAATTAATTTTTATTTTGGCAAAATAATCAAAACTTTAAGATCGTCATAAAATAAAGAAAGATTAGTTAAGGTACCAGTATTTTGAAAATCATGTAACCATTTATTAGGTCACGACAGCCGAGTGGTTGGGTTGACGGAATTTCGAGTCAAGAGACTCGAGTTCGATCCCCATGTGGCAGGCGCGTACCTATAGGTTTTTTCAACAAACATATGTACGAATTATATCGTTGGCTTGGACATAACGACGGAGACACGCTCACTACCTGTCACAAAATATCCTCGGTGGAAGGTGGATCGAAGGGACATAATAGTCTAGTCTAGACCTCTGTCTACCCTGTATTGGGAATTGCGTGAAGACGTTTATTTTATTTTATCGTTTATTAGGTTGCTTTTTACATATGGGGGGAACGTTCTGTAGATATCCTTGGTGAATGTATATATATATATATATATATATATATATATATATATATATATATATATATATATATATATATATATATATATATATATATATAATTACGTTCACCAAGGATATCTACAGAACGTTGTACATATATGCCTAATCAAAAAGCTTAACCTAATAATCTTTAAAATTAAAGCGGAACTGCTAAGTCCATTGCTGCTGAATGTTGATCAATAATTAATCTGATTCCTACGACCAGAGTAACCAGGATCTCGTACAATGTGATGCCTATGCGATAACTATATCCTGGTCGGACCGTTGTTGACGAAAAAATATCTTACTTCTGCGCTTTACTTGAGGTCTATATTAGCCCGTACCCTAATCTTCTAGTCCTTTACCATTTTTTATAAGCCAGCAACGCACTTCCAACTCTTTTGCGGTTGTGGGTGTTCTTCGGCATCTGTGAATATTTATTTATTAGGAAACAGCCTGCTCATTAAAAATTAAAATGTATATTAACATAAAGAAGATACGGCGAACATAAATTGTCGTAAGCTACTTCGAGAAAAGGATGGCAAGATTGTTGTGTGTTGTTTGCTCGTGTTCTACTCCATCATCATTAGTCTAAAGATTGAGGGTGCGGATTGTGAAACATAACGTAGCAGATTCGTCTCAACTATTCGACTATTGTCCTAAACCACTTCAGACCCAAGCATTGCACCTTAGTGGATGTAATTAACAGGTATAATGGTATCGTTATTAGGCATTGACAATATTCTTTGAAAAGACTTAGCCAGTCGTGTTACTATTCAATAAAAGAGAAAAAGATTTTAATTATGAGGATTATATTGATTGAGTACTTCCTTTGCAAACTGATTTAATTGAAAATATATTACAGTTTCCCTTCTTGAGTTCTAAATATTGTTCTTCATATTTAATTCTATTTCTGACATTCTCAAGAGTATGCTTGATTATTTCGTTAAGTATGAGATTCGAGATATAAAATTTATATTTACCTGACATGTCCATTTCGGTATATTAGGGTCAGATTAGTGGTCAATAAAAGGGAAACATAATGTAACGCTAAAGTACAGGGGTGTGTCAGGAAATGGAGGCTAGCTCAAAAGTTGATAGCGTATTACACTTTGCTATCTCAGCCTTTTTCGCTTTTTATCAGTAAATAATATTAGCCATATCCTCAAGGCGGTGTCCCTACAGTGTGCTATTTCTTCTCTCCTTCCCAAAAATATCTTCGGTCGAAAGTGGGTTGAAACGACTTAATTGTCTAGACCTCTGTCGACCCCTTTATTGGCGATGACGTGAAGATATTGATGATGAGTATGATTAATGAGCTTCTGCGTGCTTTATGTTTTTGCCGTTCTCAATCTTGGCATACATATTCAGGCGTTAAAGGCGTCTCTCTTTTGGCACTCTTGTCTAAAAGATGCTGATGAGATTTCTCTATATATAATAGTCTAATAAGAAAAAAAAATACATACGAAAGAAAATTCTTCACACCATTCCCAACAACACAAAGATAATTAAAGTTATTTCGACCCAGTTTTCACCGAAGACATTTTAGGGACAACGTGATAGGTGGTAAACCTACGGCTTATAGAAGCCGTATATAAATATAAATCGTCGTAGATTATATTAACTTTTGAAAAATCCGATTCATACGAGCCTATCACCTAAAGAAATCAGGTGTTTGACTCAAATTCCGAACACCCTATCACTAGGCTATTAAGTATCAGTATAATAATAATATGGCCGTGTGTTAAAATATACCACCCTCTTCGTGGGTGTTGTAAGAGGCGTCATAGATAAATATCATTGGATCTTGAAAGAACGCAGGACACTCATTTCAAAAGTTTATTAGAATAAAATGCCAGGCAGTACTGTCTAAGGTGCCAACTTTCTGGCACTGTGATCATCTATCCGCTTATTGAGTGTGACGTTTATGCCAAACCCTCTATTTGGAGTGGCTTGCAGTGGTCTTTTAAAGATATGTATCTGTGCATAATAATATCATGTTAATTGCATTTTATTTAACTCGTGTTGTTACCTATTAAAACAGTTTCAAAAAACTTAAACGGCTTAGTGCTACACGTCGGTTTTTCGTTCATTTCAACGTCGCACAAAATGAACGAAAAGATTTTTCTACGCAAGAATGTGCAATTTGCTTTAAGCTTCGGTGTTTGTGAATCCATTTCAGGTATTCATTTTTGAAAAGTGATCCATTTCGGATTTTGTAAGCTTAATTTTTATTCAAATACATTTCGCATAGAAGAAATATTGTTTATTACAGTTTGAGATACATTACGTATACTGTACCATATATGAATAAAGTTATCGCCATTATCTGTTTATTGTATTACGGGACTCGAGTAAAAAACAAGCTTTTCGGTAGGCTTGTTTGTTTCTTTATCGTGGTGGTGCCACACGACAGCGTTACTAATACCTCAGACGGCAGTGAATAACTTCAATCAAAGAATGTTTCGAATGTGTAATATTCTTTCCCGATTGTTAAAATCTTTAATCTCGTACATTTGTCAGGAGTCACAACGTAGATTCGTTTGCGTGGCATTTTCAATTGGTTTTCAGAATTCTGTGGATTCTTTCCCACGTAAGACTTTTCAACTATATTGCAATTTTTTTAATCTTCGCATATTTCCCCTGTATTAGCCAGTAGTCTACACAAATTAGTCCCTTAGACCCATATTCCACCAGAATTTATTTTGGGACAACGTGACAGGTGGTGAGCCTGTCACCATCCTAATGTTCAAGCCAACGATACAAATAATACATATGTACATCATACAATTTTGAAAAAAAAACACATTGGCCATACTAATTAACTATTCGGCTATCGTGACTTCTTTTTGGAAATATTGTTTCAAACTACACCTTTTATACAAACTAAATTGGCTGAAAAATTTGTATTCGCGTAAAACAAATTCTATTTAACTCTTCAGAGTGCTTAGGAAGCTGCTTTTTAAACAAAATTAAAGTAACGTTTACTATTTCTAAGGAGAATCCCTCCAGCATTTAATCGCTAGCTCTGTTGTAGAGTCTTTTTCAATGTCAGAGTCGACTTTTATAGTATATTGCTGTTAAATTTGCCTATAACTATACTTATACAACGAGCTACACCCTGCGGCTAGCAAACTAAAGTTAGTACAACAAAATAAAGTTCTATGTGGAAAGAATCATTTCCTCTTCTCCGGTAGGTATTGAATTTGAGGCAACAGTTTAAAACTAACCTCAACATGAAATGTAAGTCAAGAAGACGTGACATTTTAGTTACTTATAATTTCTTGGGGATCAGCCAAATGTTTTGGTTACAAAGGAGGTTGTTAGTTACGTAATTACCTGAAATACTCAATGCAGAACCCATTGTTTTGAATATAGAATTATTGACATATAGACTGCTTGTATCTGTAATGACGTTTCGTAGCTTAGAAACTGGTGTTGCTTTTGGTGTGGTATTTTTCAAGATCACATTTAGGATTTTTGCCTCGTACAACTGCCTTACTATGCAGATCAGAAAGATGAAATTGTGAATGTCTACATAAATTAAATTACCGATTTGGCTGACTTTTTTGTTACATTAGTAAAGCTAAAGTTAATATAAATGAAAAGTTCTTTTTTATTACTTATAGAAATATTGATCGTTTTTCCTCACTTTTTTTGTACAGTGCACATTTTCAATAACTTTTCTTTAACAGAATTTATTCAAATTTTGACAAGACAAGTCATGTCAAAAATTCGGGTTAACTAGCATACGTATAAATATTATAAAAGCATGTCTTAAATATACCGGTTATATATTTATAAAATTGACTTTTATCTTATGTTGCATCTGATTAAATTCTAAATGTAGCTTGAACTAAGAGCATTATTGAAAACGGATTAGCAAATTCGAATTGACAAACCATTGCAATGGTCCACTTACTTGCAACCATTTCAACGTCGCACTAATGCCTTATCCTCCCATGTTTGTGAATCCATTTGCGAGGATTTCCGGCAGAGCCACAGCATAAATTTTTAGAATTCAAAAATACTATACCCGTACGTTGTCTAAAGTTTTGCTAGACAAATTTACCTTTGGTGAATTGAATGTAGTTTGTCTCCTTCCCTACCCTAATAACACGCAAAATTAACTTAAAACACTGAAAACCTGCAATTAAAGCACAGTGCAGACCCAATCAATTCAAATCAAATCAAATCATTTATTTATCAATATAAGTAACATACGTTACATCCATCGATCGTCATTTTTGAAACTACCACCGTTTCGTATTGAGGTTCCTCTGACGGAGAAGAAACGGCGAAAGAAACTCCGAAAGGTATCTTTTTTATAAAAGAAGTACAAAATTATTTAATTAGAAAACCATTAACAATAACTTAATTAGAAATAGCATGAAAGCGATCAACTCATTCCCAGGGTTAAGTGTCATTAATGTATTCATTTATATTGTAAAAACCCTTTTTGTACAATTTTTCTTTGATAAATGCTAAACGTGTTAATAGGCAAACTTTGTACTTTTGCCGGGATTTTGTTGTAGAAGCGTACACACCACCCCATGAATGTGTTACTTACTCTATGGAGTCTAGTAACTGGCGTTATAAGCTTGTATTTTTTCCTTGTATTAACATTGTGTATGTCACTAATCTTTTTAAAGTTATTCAAGTTTTTATCTACATACAATACATTTTCAATTTCATTACAATTCATTCTCTAAGAGATGTTTTGGAATTTAAATTGTAAATAGATCTAATAACCCTCTTTTGCAAAATAAATATCGCCTCCACATCAGCTGCATGTTCCCATAGCAAAATATCATATGACATTATGCTATGGAAATAACTAAAATAAACAATTATAGCTGTGTTTATATCAGTAAGGCATTCTGCAAATGCTGCAGAGCTAAATCTGTTTGTAAGTTTAGATATATGGGGCCACATTGAAGCTTCGCATCAAGAGTTATTTCAAGAAAAATAGTCGTATCCACATGGTCTAACTCTTTCCCATTTACAGGTACATTAGTGCCACTAAGGTGTTTAACATTGGGCGTGGAAAATTTTACACATTTAGTTTTAATCTAATTTAAGACACATTATTCATCTCATGCCAAATATTACAATATGTCATTTAATTTTAAAAGTTAAAGAAGTATCATCGGCAAACAATACTATAGTCATATTTATTCCGTACAAAGTACGGTAAATCATTACTGTAAATAATTAACATAAATAATTAACATAAATAGGAAAAAGAAAAGTTCCAAGAATCGAACCCTGCGGCATACAATGTTGCATTACAATAATGGAATAAATGGGTCTGGGCTGTGAATTTTTTTATTATTTATTTTATGAGGAATATGCTTTTACAAATAAAAATATAAATGATTATAAATATTTTTACGCAATTCCCAATACAGGGGCAGTCAGAGGTCTAGTCCACACAATTAAGTCCCTTCGACCCACCTTCGATACCACCAAAGATATTTTCAGAAGGAAGTGGAAGGTGGGTCGAAAGGACTTAATTGTCTAGACTAGACCTCTGTCTACTGATTTTTACTCAAGTAAGCAAAAAATTTTGACAGTAAATTTGCAACTTTACTTTGACATTAAAGATAAATCATAACTTAAATTAGAATGCCTTAAACAATTTATTTACATTTTGCTGATTTCCAAATACATTTTATGCTTGACGAAACACCTAATCGCCATTGAGGGGGACTCTCAGGTGATATCTACATTCAGATGGTATCGACAAAACCAAGCGGTGTTGTATCTTCGCTGCGTGTTCACAAAAAGGCTTTTAAATACTTCTAGAACCCTATAAGCGCGGACTGCACTAACGTTTATACATTATTAGTGATTGTTAAGGTTTTACGCAATTTTGTCGTTAGGGTTTCGTTTTTGGTGTGATCATTATATATTTAATTATCATACATGTATCTTCATTTAAGGTTTTAAATAAATATAAATATCTCCACGCCATTCCCTATGCCGGGGAAGACAGAGGTCTACAATGAAGTCCCTTCCACCCACCTTCCACCGAAGATATTTTCGGGACAACATGACAGTTGGTGAGCCTATCGCTGTCTTTATGTACAAGCCAACAATTTAATTCGTTCGTAAGTTTTTGAAAAACCCTTTTTTTATATAATATTATAATTGGTTTTGAATCTAAAAAAAAATATTAGCGGCGACATGAACACCCGCAATACCAGAGGCATAGCAGATGCGTTGCCTCCCTTAGAGTGTTATTCAATTCAACTTAAGAACTATTTGAAAGCTGTAGTGGGAAGACCGCACAAAATCATCACCACATAATTGTGCAAATTGTGCTCATAAAATATTGAAGGAAAGCTTATCTCTGAACGGCAGAAAATTTTAAAGGTATTTAATATAGTTTAAATTTGACATAAATGTTAAAGGATGTTAGGTTAAATATGAGGTCACACTAAATTAGGGTATGCATAGTCATAAACAATATTCTCATAATATAACTATAAAAGGTATGGCTTATAAATGCACAATGATCGTGTGCCCAATACTGTTGGCCACAAGTCTGAATATTTCTACCCATTGTTCAGTACAGCTAATTTTGATTTAGGTTTTTATCTGTGATTATTCAAATATTCCTCTCATTTCAGACTCATAAAGATAGTCGATAAGTTGAGACGATAAATAAGAGTAATAAGTTTCAAAAAAGTAAATATGTATTTAATGTTGTGATGTACGGGACAATAATACTCGGAGATTCGGAAAAGACTGTTTATTGTACTGCCCTTGTTACATAGTGAAGCGGAAACATTTTCAAATCTACCTACATACACTACACCATTACCCCCTTAAGATATAAGAAACTTACTTAAAATTAAATAAATTAACAGATAGACATGTTCTGTAAATAATATAGGTAACTTATTCAGGGTAGGTAACTTATTGATAGACATAACATATGTATATATATATATATATATATATATATATATATATATATATATATATATATATATATATATATATATATATATATATATATATATATATATATATATATATATATATATATATATATATATATATATATATATATATATATATATATATATATATATATATATATATATATATATATATATACATATATATATATATATACATATATATATATATATATATACATATATATATATATTTATATATATATATATATATATATATATATATATATATATATATATATATATATATATATATGTATATATATATATATATATATATATATATATATATATATATATATATATATATATATATATATAAATATATATATACATTCATTAAACAGTGAAAATCACTATTAAAGATACTAAGATTACAGGTTTCCTAAAGTTTAAAAAAAAGAAAAACGTACTAATTGGCATGATAAGTGCTATTTTGACATTCTAAACTAATTATTATTAACTTTTCATTTTTTTTAATTCATCTATGCATCGCTCAACCGCCTTGCGTCGCGCCCTAACGATAGAAACGTCCGGTTCCGTATTCTTATTACTATTCTTTTTCTCCTCCTCACCGCCATCTCGTTGCAATATTGGCTCGTTATTAATTAGCGGTTGGCTTGTAGTGCGGTCCGAGGCGATGTCGGGTACATCACACGATTCTTTACCTGTGTCCATTTCTTTATGTATTTGGGCTAAAGAAAAGCGTGTCTTGCTACGCCGACTATCAACTAAAATTTGATCAATGTGTCGCTTTTGTATACGTCCGTCGATAGTTTTTACAACATACGACACGGGGCCGGGTCTCTCTAGCACTACTGCAGCCCACTTATTTCCTAGTTTGGAGTAGTCCCGAACTAGTACCGGCTCCTCGGCGGCTCGCTGCGCGTCGCGCTCGCGCGCGCCGGTGTCGGGCCGCAGCAGGTCGAGGCGCCCGCGCAGCCGACTCCCCAGCAGCGCCACGGCGGGCTCGCGGCCCGTCGTGCAGTGTTCCGTGTTGCGATATGTGAATAAAAATTTACTTAGCGCCGTATTATCGTCGATATTTTCAATTTCAGCTTTTTTCAAAGCCTGTTTCACAGATCGCACTGCATTCTCCGCCGCGCTGTTGCTAGTCGGATAGTACGGAGCCACGAGCGTATGCTTTATGCCATTACGTTTCATGTAAAGCTCAAATTCCCCTGAAGCGAACGGAGGGCCGTTATCGGTGACAATGTGCGTCGGTAACCCAAATCTAGCAAAAAATTTTCTTAAATGTGTAATGACGACCGAGGCCGAAGTACTACTTCTCGTTCGACCTCAATAGACTTAGAGTGAGCGTCAACGACAACTAAATAGTACTTATTTCTGAAGGGCCTGAGAAAATCCATATTGAGTCTAGACCATGGCTCGGCCGGCCAAGGCCATGAGTGCAGCGGGGCCGTCGGCGGCAGAGCTCGCTGAGCACGGCGAGCCGTGCACTGCGCGAAAGTGCTCTCGATGTCTCTGTCTATGGACCTCCACCACACGTAATTGCGGGCGATTTGCTTCATCTTTACGATGCCGGGATGTCCGTCGTGTAATTCTCGCAGAACAATTTCTTGTAATGATTCCGGTATTACTATACGGTAACCCCAAATTATGCAACCTTGAATGATATGCATATTATCTTTTCTATTAAAGTAGGGTTTTGCGGATGGTGAATCGACTTTATCAGGCAAACCAAACATTATGTATCCATATATCTTATTAAGTAACGAATCTTTCATCACTTCAGTTTTAATGTCCTGAAAATTGAGCGGAAAATTTTCTTGTACGAAATTTAAGTAGGCGCAGTCCTGGCTCTCACCCCCGACTCGAATTGTCGAGCTCAGTGGAAGGCGCGAGAGAGCATCGGCTTGGCAATTCTGGGACGAGCTTATGTATTGTATATCAAAGTCGTATGCAGCTAACTTAACGGCATAACGTTGCAGTCTACTCGCGGCGGTTACCGATATTCCCTTATTTTTGCCAAAAATATAACTGAGTGCACGATGATCAGTGCGTAACACAAACTTCCTAACATATAAGTAATGATGGTGACGAGTGAAACCGAACATAATGGCTAGTGCCTCCTTGACGATTTGAGCGTAGTTGGCTTCGGCATTCGGCAGTAAGCACCGCGCCCACGCCGTACGGGCTGCTGTCAACCGATAGGACCAGCGGGAGGCCCGGGTCGTAGTGCGCTAGAACAGGAGCACTGCATAGCACTTTTTTAATTTTATTAAAAGCAAACTCGCACTTATCATCCCAATGCCATTTAACATTTTTCTTTAACAAATTATATAATGGTTTCAAAATGTCACTCATATTAGCACAAAATCTACCATAGAAATTAACAAGCCCCATAAAACTTTTTAACTGTGTGACATTAGTCGGCTTGGGTGCGCCTACAATGGCCTCAATCTTTTTCATATCGGTGTGTAAACCGTACTTATCTATTTTATAGCCTAGATATGTTATACTATCCTTAAAGAATTTAAGTTTCGTGTAATTAATTCGCAGACCATTCTCTTTAAATCTTTGTAAAACAGCTTTTAAGTTAGTAATATGCTCTTTTTTATTTTTGCCTGTGACACATACGTCATCTGCGAAGACCGCCGTGGACGGCAAGCCACTCAAGGTTTCCTCCATTATTTTCTGAAAGTTCTCCGGTATGCATTTAATGCCAAATGGAACGCGTCTATAAATCAACGTGCCAACGTGAGTGGTGATCGCCGTCATCGGCTGAAAGTCTTCTTCTAAAACACACTGTTGGAAAGCGTTGGAGAGGTCGAGCTTCGTGATCTGTTCCCCGCCGTCCAGTGCGGCAAACAATTCCACTATCCGCGGCAATGGATAATGAAAGTCTTTTAAACGCGGATTAATAGTGACCTTGTAGACACTATAGCATATGCGAATCCCTCCGTTAGCTTTAATAATGGGTACAATCGGCGTCCCGTAGTCGGTTCTCTCAACTTTGTATATAACCCCCTCCCGCTGCAACCTGGCGAGCTCGTCCTCTACTCGAGCACGCAGCGCCAGCGGTAGCGGCCGCGCCTCCACGAATACAGGACTATCGTCTTTTAAAAACAAACGTATGCGCGACTTAAAGGTACCTAAACCATCTGCGAACACCCATTTTCAATGATGTGTAATTTTAAGTTAGCTATTTTTGTCCATACTTGACATTTACATTAATATAGCCAAGCGTATCGATGACGTCACATTAATTTTTTATGTACTATTGGAACATTTAAAAAATTCTTATTATAGAACGACTTCGATACAGCTGAAATTTAACTGTCCGTATCTATTTCAAATTTGCACATAACATTTTCAACTTTAACATTAGCATAATAAGGACTATCGCAGTCGTTAACAACAATTTTATAGAAATTTCTATTATCGTTATCAATTGTTAAAAAAAAACTGACCTTTCGACTCGCCGCGCCGCCGCCGCCGCCGCTGCGCCTCGGCCGCGCTCCGCTCACTCGGTGCAACCCGTCGTCAGCCGTACGCGAGCCCGCGGGGCCGGCGCAGTCGCGCACGCCGCGCCCGCATGCCGCTCCGCCGCTTCTAGCGCCAGAGAGAGCTCCACAGCTCGCGCGTAGTCTATATTTCTCTCAGCAAACAGCCGCGATCCCATTTCTTCGCTGTATAACCCCGAAACGAACTAATCACGAATTTTGATCTCAAGGGTCGCGTTAAAATTACAGCTTTTAGCGAGATTCTTCAAACTTTGTAAATATGAACGAATACTTTCTCCTTGTTGCTGCTTTCTTTGCCTGAAGGGATGCCCTTCTGCTATCTCCGATCTCTCGGGTTCCAAATGTTCTTTAACTAGTCGAACTAATTCATCGAATGTTTGGTCTTCGGGCTGGGTCGGTGAGCACAGGTCGCACATCAACTCGTAACACTCAGCGCCCACTAATGTCACAAGCGTTGCTACGTGTACATTGTCCTTGATACCATTCAATGTCATGAATTGTTTCACACGACGAATGTAAGCGTCCCAATTTTGACTACTAATATTAAAACTTTCGATTCACCAAACGGCAACACAAAACACACGCGTAAGTGTCGATTTAACAACAAAATATTAATTTTCGTTAATATTTTGTAACACTCGTCGCCAGTGTGGTGTACGGGACAATAATACTCGACTGTTTATTGTACTGCCCTTGTTACATAGTGAAGCGGAAACATTTTCAAATCTACGTACATACACTACAAATGTGTGTATGTTTTAACAGTGATGGAGCCACGCATCAGCTTTTGTTGTTGCATGAATGGGCCGGCTCGACCGGGGAAGTACCACGACCTCACAGAATACCGGCATGAAGTAGAAGTCTAAAAAACTTCTGTGTTTCGTCTGGACAGTGCAGGTAACCGGAGGCCCACACCCCCACAATTTGGGGGGGGGGGGGCACTCTAAGGCCGGCAACGCATCTGCTATGCCTCTGGTATTGCGGATGTTCATGGGTGGCGGTAATCACTTACCATCACGTGAGCCGTCAGCTCGTTTGCCGACCTTTTCTATAAAAAAAATGTATGAAAGTCAATTATTAATCTTCAAAGTACCAACTAAAAATTAAACGTCATCGAACTATAAACAGATTGAGTAATAAACCAAAAACTTTGCGGTGTTGTTCTTCGTAAAGTCGTAGTTGTTATTCTTGAAAACATTTTGCGGTATAATAATTCTTAAAGTTAGTAACAATATTTATGAGAGTAGCTTATGTTTTTTCTAGGGATTTAGTTCTATGGTAATTGTGTAACCTATTTTATAATTGATAGGAAACTGGTCCTATGTAAATTTCACTTCTAAACTATGTTTCGATATCTGAAATATTTAGTAAAGTAATTTTATGTGATAATAAAATAAATATTTTGTATGTCATTAGATTAATTTTTAGATTTTAAATTTTTAGATTGTAGTTTTAGTCTGTGTCTACAGACTTGTTGGTAGTATGCCTCCCTTCGAAACAAAGGTTCAAATCCAAATATTTGAGTGATTAATATGATTATTCATACCGGAGGCGTGGAAGTTTATATGTGTACACGAATATTTATATATTATATATTAAACGAATAACTGAAGAATAAACGGTCATACAAAATACCACGAAAGTAAACAGTAAAACCGGACGAAGTATGCCAAGACTGCTTTTATTGTTGGATGAATATCAGAATATAAAAGCTGTATGTGTCTTCCCGTGTATGAAGAAAGAAAAAGAAATCGGGCAGAAACCAGAAGCAACAGAACAAGTACATCTGTCTGAAGAAATATGTCGAAATCGTAATGCTTGTCGATCTGTTTTCCCTGGTAATCCTGTCAGGGATGATATCTGAAGATCTATATTTACCAAGGCTTTCGATATTGTTTCATTACCTTTGGAAAGCAACGTAATGGAAAATTCTTTTTTCCGTACTATTAACTATTATTACTACTATATATATATATATATATATATATATATATATATATATATATATATATATATATATATATATATATATATATATATATATATATATATATATATATATATATATATATATATATATATATATATATATATATATATATATATATATATATATATATATATATATATATATATATATATATATATATATATATATATATATATATATATATATATATATATATATATATATATATATATATATATATATATATATATATGAACTTTAGTACCGAATAATATATTTATTCGTATACAGATATACATAATCAATGGGCAACAGTACACTCACAGACACGTAAGGCCGACATGCCTGCATAACATATGCCTCTCCCTTATGGGAGTATGTCACAATTACTTTATAAGGCTAAATTTCCTGACCTAAAATTCTGAGTTTGAGAAAAATATTTCATTTCTGAATCAGATTACTTATTCTAATCATTTTCTATTTTCCTTCATAATCTCATTTACTCGTAAAGCTATAGGCAGTGGTCAATGTATATAAGTTCTTTCGACCCACCTTTCACCGAAAACATTCTTTGTGACATCGAGATAGGAGGCCTGTAGCCATCTTTATGTCCAAGCCAAAAAATTCATTGGTGTGAGCCTACCACCTGTGGATCGAACTCCAGGTCCCTCGACTCGATTTCCGATCGGTTTTTCCGAACCTCTAGAATAATAAAAAGTTGAACTAGGCAGTAGCGCATACTTTATTCGCGAGCTATTTTAACGCGATATATTTTAACACTAAAATTATTATAAATACAATTTTAAGTGCTGAATTACTTCTACCTTAGCTGTGAAAGAAAAGATCTTGAGGAAATCTACCCTTTTGAGTAATATATTATTTCGAGTATAGTAAAATATTACTTCGTGAACCTGCGAAGTCTGTAGGGTCTGCGATATGACAAATCAAGAGAATAATCCTTAAGTTTTCTGAAATACTTATCAACATGTTAATATTGATTGTTGTTGCCATTGATCACTTAAAACGCTGTTTTATCGAAGACGAATAAAATTCTAAGTGTATATATACATATATATATATATACATATATATATATATATATATATATATATATATATATATATATATATATATATATATATATATATATATATATATATATATAGACTTTAGTACCGAATAATAGTTAATAGTACGGAAAAAAGTATTTTCCATTAGGTGGATTGCTCACTAAATACCTATAAAATTACTTCGAGCCAAATTACGGGATTTCAAGATAGTTATTTTGGAATCTGACAAAAATAGTGGTGACGACATGGGATCTAACACGATAAAAAAAATCTTCACGCTATTCCCAACACTGGGGTAGACAGAGGTCAAGACAACTAAGCAATTTCAACCCACTTTTCACTTTGAGCTTGTCGTTTTTTTTATGTCCAAGCCAACGATATAAATCGTAAATAAGTTTTTAAAAAACTCTAGGCTCTCGTGACTGATTAACACCAATTAGGACCATAAAATTTAAAGTTTTGTACATCCAATGATTCAAAATAAAAATTCCAAAACTAAGCTAGTGTCACAAACCAGAAATATACACACAAACATAATATCATGCATGACTTTAAGGAGTTTCAGTAATATAATCGAGAATCTGCAGCTTGCTGTTACCGAATTAACCTCACCATTACTACTTAGCAAAAGCCAACCGCATTTGCATAGTTTAAGTTGAATTGTATTAGTGTTTCACACACTCTAACCCACACATCTATTCTGAAGCACTGTTGAACTCTGTAGTTTCGAACAGGAAAGGCAATTGCACATTCTCTCAAGTACATCACTCTCACAGTAGGAGCCATAGTCAAAATTTATCCAAGTTTCTTAGCGTCTGGAAAAATGATAAAGTATTTATTTGACGTCATACGTTGATAAGTGGCGCAAGCACCGGTTTTTATTCACTCTAAGGCCCCGGCTTCGATTTCCGATTGGTTCAATGTTAATAAAACACTTTTTATAAATTTTTTCGGGTTTGGATATGTGATACTTTCGTTGTTTCTGATTCCATTATGCAAGTGCTTAAGTTGCTTACTTTGAGATCAGAGCAATGTATGTGATGTTGTCCCTAAGAATGTATCTATATATGTAAAAGTCACGATAGCCGAGTGGTTCGGTGGTCGGAATTTCGAGTTAGGAGACCCGAGTTCGATCCCCAAGTGGCAGGCTCGTACCAAAGGGTTTTTCAAAAACTTATGTACGAATTACATCGTTGGCTTGGACATAAAGATGGCGACGGGCTCACCATTTGTCACGTTGTCCTGAAAATATCTTCGGTGGAAGGTGGGTCAAAGAGACTTAATTGCCTAGACTAGACCTCTGTCCACCCTTGGACTATTGCGAATTGCGTAAAAAGTAAAAAAAAATATTTATATTTATTAATTTATTAAACTATGTATGTACTATTTTTTATTGAATTTTATTCGTCTTCGATAAAACAG
Source organism: Sericinus montela (assembly GCA_029286605.1). Classification (NCBI taxonomy): domain Eukaryota; kingdom Metazoa; phylum Arthropoda; class Insecta; order Lepidoptera; family Papilionidae; genus Sericinus; species Sericinus montela. Next base: position 1,143,492 of record JAGSMR010000007.1, on the reverse strand, counting down.
CGTTTTAAGTGATCAATGGCAACAACAATCAATATTAACATGTTGATAAGTATTTCAGAAAACTTAAGGATTATTCTCTTGATTTGTCATATCGCAGACCCTACAGACTTCGCAGGTTCACGAAGTAATATTTTACTATACTCGAAATAATATATTACTCAAAAGGGTAGATTTCCTCAAGATCTTTTCTTTCACAGCTAAGGTAGAAGTAATTCAGCACTTAAAATTGTATTTATAATAATTTTAGTGTTAAAATATATCGCGTTAAAATAGCTCGCGAATAAAGTATGCGCTACTGCCTAGTTCAACTTTTTTATTTTTCTAGAGGTTCGGAAAAACCGATCGGAATTCGAGTCGAGGGACCCGAGTTCGATCCACAGGTGGTAGGCTCACACCAATGAGTTTTTTTTGGCTTGGACATAAAGATGGCAACAGGCCTCCTATCTCGATGTCACAAAGAATGTTTTCGGTGAAAGGTGGGTCGAAAGAACTTATATACATTGACCACTGCCTATAGCTTTACGAGTAAATGAGATTATGAAGGAAAATAGAAAATGATTAGAATAAGTAATCTGATTCAGAAATGAAATATTTTTCTCAAACTCAGAATTTTAGGTCAGGAAATTTAGCCTTATAAAGTAATTGTGACATACTCCCATAAGGGAGAGGCATATGTTATGCAGGCATGTCGGCCTTACGTGTCTGTGAGTGTACTGTTGCCCATTGATTATGTATATCTGTAATACGAATAAATATACTAAATTCACTTCATCATTGGCCTAAACGTCTAACCAATATTCGTTTGTCGTGATTTTTTAAGAATTCTAGCAATTCTAAGTAACATTATAAAAAATCCTTTTTACTGTTATAACTAAGCTGATATAAACAAAGTTGATATCCTGGGTGTTGACAATAGTCAACTCGCGTGCTTGAACCTGCGACATCATGTTTGCAGTCCGCACCCTAAACCAATTAGGCTAATGAGGCTTTTAATTCTTTTAAAGCACTGTTTAAACAGATTATTTTTTTAACAAATGATACTTTAAAAAATATCCAAATAGTAAATCTACACTGAAACTGAAAATAGCCAGCAAAACAAGTAAATTATAATATATGTAAATTTTATAATTCAATCGTTTATTATCCTATTGAAAATCGATGTTAGGTAAACTCTTATTAATTTAAGCTTTAATTAAATTCGATACTCTATCTAATAAAGTAAATAATACGGGGACCTCAATATGTGAGATCACTACAATTTCATTAACCTTATTAAACCTTTGTATTCGAATTTCAAAGTGACTATAAAACGAGAGTAACTACCCCTCAGGTCGAATTACATCATAGTAGCATATTTAAATTAGGGCTAGGAGGTTTCATGTGGCATGAGCAAGTTAAAATCTAGTGCGTTGGAAAATAAGTAAGGCATTATTACTGTGCAGTTCAAATTTAATTTTTAAAACATGTAAGTTATACTGTATTAAAGAGAAAGCTTGTTGTTACTAAATTAAGGAGAAAAAAAAATATCTTTCTGATTCCCTGATCCCAACAGTATCATTTGATTTTTTAAAGTTTCTGTTTAATTTTCCTCCATGCAATTCCCAATACAGGGGAAGACAGAAGTCTAGTCTAGATGATTGAAACCCTTCGACTCACCTTCCACCGAAAATATTTTCGGGACAACGTGACAGGTGGTGAGCCCGTCGCCGACTTTATGTCCAAGCAAACGATACAATTCGTTCATAAGTTTTTGAAATACCCATTGGTACGAGCCTTTTTTTATAGGAAAAGGGAGGGAGGCAAACGAGCAGGTGGCTCACGTGATGTTAAGTGATTACCGCCGTCCATGAATACCCGCAATACCAGAGGCTTAGCAGATGCGTTGCCTCCCATAGAGTGCCCCTCTCCCCCATAATTGGGGGAGGAGGGTGTGTGGGCCACCGCTTACCTGCACTCACCAGACGAAACGCAGAAGTTTGTTAGACTTCTACTTTACGCCGGTATTCTGTGAGCCGGCCCATTCATGCAACAACAAAAGTTGATGCGTGGCTCTACCACTGTTAAAAGTGCCACCTGGGCATCGAACTCGGGTCTCTCGACTCGAAATTCCCACCACCCAACCACTCAGCAATATATAATTAATTTCATAAAAAGGCATAGCTTATCATTCCTTTACATTACTTTACCTTTTTACGCAATTCCTATTAATATAAAAATTTTCTGACAGAAAAATCATGTCATTACTGTAAATTTTATTTTGTTGGTTAAGAATTAGAGTGGAAAAAAATCTTTTGCTTTTGGGTGCACTGAAACCTAGATCTTTTAATAGATTTTATTTACTCTTGGAGCGAGTTACTCACATGACGTGATCTAAAGTCCACTACAGGTTTATAGGCTCTTCACGCAACTTTTTCCTTAACCACCATGCTTGATATCGCATTGCTAAATAGGTGACTTAAGCTGCTGCTTACCATTTTATTATTGTTATACTTTACATTTTATGTTTGGGTCTGTGTTTAAAATATTATTTACACAAAGTAGCAAAAATCAAATTAAAACTATATTTCTGGATATTGGATGATCAGTTTACGAGATTATAATCTTCCATCCCATCGACCGGTAAAGAAAAAGGTGGTAATTTGTACATGTTATAATAAAAATAATATTTTACATTTATTATAATTATTAGTCAATAAATGTCATGTTATTTTTAGCATGTAAAAATTTAACTCGGATTAGAGATGTATAATAAAAAAGGGTTTATTTGCGCGCAGGGGGCAATGAAGGGTCTTTACTAATCACGTGTAGTAGGCACTCGTAACATGTAATCCCACGTCGACTAAACAAACTATAAAACTGACAACTAGCTATTAAAACGCCGGTATAACATTCTACGTGTAATTTGCGAAAGCACCGGGTAGCCATATACATTTTACGTGTTACATGAAACATTTATGATACCTTTTTGTTAGTAATAACATAACATCCTCTTGTGTTGTATATTGCTAAGCTGTTTTATAGAGATTTTGAGCTACTTTACGGGTGTAACTTTTTAATTGCAAGAATCTGTGCCGGTACTATTTATTTATGTTTATGTTCGCCTGTCTATCTGTACGCGATAAACCAGAAAACTTTACGAGACAGCTTTTCCTACGGTTGTCAATAGTGGATAAAATGTGATTAATCTATTGTAATGTAAGAAATAAATAAAAAGCCTTTTATTTCATGCGCTACAATTACATACTAAATTTTTTTTACATTACCTTTTTTGATAATTAATTTTCAGATAATTTTTAATTTTTCCTATATTAATAGTAATGTATTAGTTTTTTATTATTGTAGTCTAAATGCAAAGAAAAAAAGTAGTGATTTTGATTAAAAGATCTCAGGCAAGAACCCCTCGTGTGAGAGTGAAGGCTTCCTTTAGATTTTTAAATAATCATTCTAAGAAACTTATTCCGTAAAAGGCTAAGAAGTATTACAGTTATAAATAATATGTGCTCATATTATTATATTGTAGTATTACAGTTATAAATGATTATTCTTTTATGCCTCGGGCCGGAGTTTGCGTATACGTCAGAGAGGATATATATTTTCTCAATGCCTCGGCAGCCTTGAAGATAGGGACGTGTCCACCCTTTGGCTACGCATAGACAGCGACGACCACCCTCGCGTCTATGGGTGCCTCTATAGGTCCCACAGCGGTAATACCGAAACTGACCAACTCATCGACTACATCCAAATGGCTGCAGATTCCGTGCTACAGCAGATCCCATCCGCAGAGATCGTGTTATTCGGCGACTTCAACGCCCACCACGTCGATCTCGATCCACTGATCATGCGGAGAGATCTGTTTTTGACTTTGCTTTAGCATATGATCTGACACAACTGGTTACTTCGCCATCGCGGGTTCTGGATGAGGAGGATCATACACGTTCGCTGCTGGATGAATCGGACCACTGAGTTTAAGTAAAGTGCCTATCATGTGCCCATTGCGGCCGCAAACTGCAGGAAACCGCCATGTGTGGCACTACAGGTCGGCGGATTGGGAAGGAATGCGGTCTTTTTTTGCATCCTACCCATGGGGGCAGGTTTGCTTCTCGCTGAATAGTTCGGACGCCATTGCAAATTCCGTCGCAGATGTGGTGCTTCAAGGAATATAACTCTTCGTTCATTTCTCAATGGTGCCCATCGATGGTAGATCTAAGCCTTGGTTTGGTAGCACCTGCAAAATGGCATCTCGCCAAAAGCTGCAGTGCCAGGCCTGGGTAAATGCATCGGCGTCTCGGGATTCAAAAACTAGCGTTTTTAAGAAGAAGTAGAACTCCGCCGCCAGGTCCTTCAAAAGAGTATGTGCTGCGGCAAAGTGCGAGCACATTGGCAGAATTGGCGATAAACTACTTCGTCTTCCTTCGGGAACTCGTGTGTTCTGGTCCCTCGCCAAGGCTGTCCAAGGGAATTCAGTCAGTCATCACTACCATCTCTGCACAGGGAGGACAACTCGCAGGCCCATGTCGCAAAGGAGAAAGCCAATCTTCTAGGTTCTCTCTTTGCGTCCAACTCGACTCTCGATGACAGGGGGAACTCACCGCCGACCATCCCGTGCAATGAGTGCTCTATGCCGGACATCCGGTTTTTTTAGAGCTCAGTGCGCAAAGCACTTCTCTCCCTGGACATCCAAAAGTCGAATGGGCCCGATGGAATTCCCCCTATTGTGTTGAGGATGTGTGCTCCAGAGTTGCCACTGGTTCTAACGCGTCTTTTCCGGTACTCCAACTTTCTAGGCGTCGTCCCGAAGGCATGGAAGACAGCTTTAGTGCAACCGATTTTTACATTGGTAGAGCTACGCATCAGCTTTTGTTGTTGCATGTATGGGTTGGCTCGACCGGGGAAGAACCAAGACCTCACGGAATACCGGCGTGAAGTAGAAGTCTAACAAACTTCTGCGTTTCGTCTGGTGAGTGCAGGTAACCGGAGGCCCACACACCCCCCTACCCCAATTCAGGGGGAGGGGGCACTCTAGGGGAGGCAACGCATCTGCTATGCCTCTGGTATTGCGGATGTTCATGGGCGGCGGTAATCACTTACCATAACGTGAGCCACCTGCTCGTTTGCCTCCTTTTTCTATAAAAAAATAAAAAACCCGATCCCTAAGAAAGGCGTCCGCTCAGATCCTTGCAACTACAGACCGATCGCCATCACCTCGTTGTTCTCCAAAATAATGGAATCCGTTACAAACCAGCTCTTGAGGTATTTAGAGGAGCACCAGTTGATTAGTGACCGCTATTACGGCTTTCGTCGGGGTCGCTTAGCTGTTGATCTTCTTGTGTACCTCACACACCGATGGGCGGAGACAGTAGAGAACAAGGGGGAGGCCCTGACAGTTAGTTTGGACATAGCGAAAGCCTTCGACGGGTGTGGCACAAATCGCTTCTCTCGAAACTTCCGTCATTTGGGCTTCCCGAGAAATTTTGCAATTGGGTCACTAGTTTTCTTACAGACCGGAGCATCAAGGTCGTTGTTGACGGTGCATGCTCAGACTCCAAGTCTGAGAGTCTGAGTCAAAAGAAACCCTTTGGCGTGTCACCTTTAAGGGCACTTCCCTAGTTGCCTCAGCCAGTATCGGAATCCTCGGTGTCGACATACCGAGCAACGTTCAGTTTCGCGGTCACTTGAAAGAGAAAGCCAAATTGGCCTCTAAATAGCTTGGCGTGCTCAGTAGAGCACTACAGTACTTCATGCCGGTCCACTGCTTGCAACTTTATAAGGCGCTGGTTCGGCCGCATACTGGTTCGGCCGAGTACTATTGTCATCTCTGGGCGGTGGCATCCCAATGTTCGGCCGCATACTGGTTCGGCCGAGTACTGTTGTCATCTCTGGGCAGTGGCATCCCAGTGTCAGCTCCTTTTATTTGATCGTATCCAACGAAGAGCGGCTTGAATCGTCGACGACCATATTCCATCTGATCGGCTAGATCCCCTGCCTTTGCGAAGAGATGTTGCATCTCTTTGCATTTGTTACAAGATCTAATACTAGGAGTGCTCCGAAGAATTGTTCGGATTAATATCCAGCCGCTGAATTTACCATCGTACCTTAGGGCGTAGTCAAAAATTCCATCAACACCACCTTGATGCTTGACATTCCACAGCAGTGCATTTTTCGCGGAATTTTCTACCACGCACTTGCACTTTATGGAATGTGCTGCTGTCAGCGGTTTTTCTGGACCGATACGACTTAGGAACTTTCAAGAAAAGAGCCTATACCTTTCTCAAAGGCCGGCAACGCGTCTACTATTCCTCCGCTATTGCAAATGTTCATGGGCATCCCGTGAGCCATCTGCTCGTTTGTTTCCCTTTTCTATAAAAAATGTGCAACAAATATTTGATAAAATACATGAGGGTTTCAGGAAAGAAAATACAACTTTTTGACTTATATGGTTGATGTTAATTATATTGTTGGTAGGTATATAAGAGCGAAGCCTCACGCTTCTGCTTACATATTATGAAATTATAATGTTTTTAAGTAATTACATGAGGATTGAAGTTAAATGTTTATAAAGTCTGCTTTTAATTAACTGAAGTTTCAGATGCCGAATACTTAAAAGTTAGTTAGTAAGCAAAAGTCGAGTTCGAGCTTGTAAGATATCATAACAAAATGGATTTGGGCGGCAAATTGCAAAGCTCTGAAGCAGTCTCTTGGATTCGAGACTTAAGATTAGAGAGCCAACAGCACTTTAAAATGATCTTTATGAATTCTGCTTATTTATACAAAACGTTGATTTCACTTTAATGTAGTTTTAATTTTACTGAGCTCAAAACTGCATGTTGAAAGTTTTAGTAAACCTAACTTTACTAAGGGAAAAAGATGTGGTAAGGGAATAATTTAAGAATTAACGGATAGGACAGTGTCTTTAAATTTTTTTAAAAGTCAGCAATTATATCTCTCTGAATAGAATAAATAGTTTTTTTTATAAACAATTTATAATAAATAATATTGCTGTACGATTTCAAAATTTATATCAAAGATGAATATATTCTTGTACGCTCCTTTATAAGATCTTGTCAACGACAAAGTAAGTAGTTCTGCATTATCAAAGAACCTTAATGTGCAGTGAACGTCGTTCTGCGCTTTAAGAAGACTTATTAGATTAAATTTTAAGGTGCTTTCAAAAGACACTTAGCGCCAAATAATGACATTCTCGATTTTGATATAATTAAAAAAGTTATCACAATTAATTTTATTAAACACTAATTTTTATGTTCAAGATTACTTATATAATTTATTTTTAGTTGTCCCGAAAATATCTTCGGTGAAAGGTGCGTCGAAGGGACTTAATTGTCTAAACTAGACCTCTGTCTACCCCTGTATTGGGAAATGCGTGAAGATATTTATTTATTTATTTAATTCTAAGATTTCTAATAGGCAATAAAATAAATAATGAATAAATTTCAACTACATGATATATTGCTTGATTCTAAAAGAAAAATTAAATAGAAAAATACATATCTTCACTCAATTCCCAATACAGGGGTAGACAGAGGTCTAGTTTACACACCCACCCTCCACCGAAGACATTTTCGTGACAACGTGACAGGTGGTGAGCCCGTCGCCGTCATTATGTCCAAGCCAACGATATAATTCGTACATAGGTTTTTGAACAACCCATTGGTAAGTGCGGAAGCCTCGTTAAAATAATTAACATTTAAAATTATTGTCATTGCTATGTCTTAATGTCTCACTATGATACTGCAACCAAATGGATAAACAAACAAGTGAGTAGAGAAATGGATGTTGCAAGTTTAAAAAGCATTTTACATAGAATCTAAACGGAACACGGCCTAAGTGGTGTTCGTGTATTTTGTAACGAGATCAGGAAATTGCTCTTAGATTCCTTTTCAATACGGCAATACACAAAATGAAATTTGAATATTAAAAAGTGTTTTAACTTTTTTTCAGAAACAATATTATATTAATATTTACAAAACTCAACTTTTGTAAAACATTTATGAATCCATTCCTGATACCATGTAACTTGGTAGTCAGCATTAAACCTTAATAGGTTGCTGGACTAGGATGCTGACTACCAAGTTTTGTGCTTAAATTCCATATGAGATTATTTATTTTTGATATATCGTATATTTGCCTACATATAAGTTGGTATATAGTCACGATAGCCGAGTTGTTGGGTAGTCGGAATTTCGAGTCGAGAGACCCGAGTTCGATCCCCAGGTGGCAGTACCAATGAGTTTTTCAAAAACTTATGTACGAATTTCATCGTTGGCTTGGACATAAAGACGGCTATGGGCTCTCCACCTGTCACGTTGTCCCGAAAATACCTTCGGAGGAAGGTGGGTCAAAGGGACTTAATTGTCTAGACTAGACCTCTGTCTACCCCTGTATTGGGAATTGCGTGAAGATAGATATTTATACTTATTTATATAAGTTGGTGTTGGTTAGTCCAGCTTTTCTAACTGTCAGCTTAAAAATTTGCATGAATACTCATTTCTTAAAAAGATCTTCACGCCATTCCCAACACTGGGATAGACCGAGACAATTCTTTCATTTCCACCTTTTACCGAAGATATGTTTTGGGATAACGTGCCAGGTGGTCACGTTATTCACACAGTATGCAAATTATGGCAATTCCTCCATTTACAAGAGTATTTTGCCTGATCGTTAAGAAGGAATAGTATTCGGAACAGCGATTGTTTGGTTTATTAATGTTGTTTTCTTTTTGTTGCTGGTTGTTTTCGTAATATGATTATATCGGGTAGAATACCCGATATATATTATAATGATAATAATTCTTAATCGATTGTTTGGCTTTTAAATTAATTAGAAATAAATAAAATTACATAGTGAGAAATAAACATCGGTGTATCGATATTAAAACTTCTAAGTCTTCGTTTATGAACAAATTTTCATATATTAGGAAATTCCTGCGTTGTATTGGTCCTGTCATGATATATTGTTGCTTCTTCATTTTCATTCATCACTGGACCTTGTAGTCCAAGAAAGTGAAGAGTGAGAGGTACTGATTAAATTGCTGAACTAACAGCAGCGTCCAGGTATTAGATATTATTTATTAGTTTCTTGTCGAGAACAGACTAAATCGAGGAGCATATTAACAAATGTGCCACATATACGTCACGAATACCTTTCATCATTTTCGTGAATACTCCATTACCTTACACGTTATTTATATTGTATCAATATACAAAGTTTTCGTGACACCTAATTAGGCGTAAGGTTTTCAAGGATTGCATGCAAATACATAATTATTTAGGTACATGCATAAAATTAGTGAAAAAAAAAAAAAAATAAAAAGATAACATTTGTGGTTCAGTATGAGACTGTAATGGCGTGGAATCGATTATAATTCAGATAATCATATTTAAAATAAATAAATTGTCAATAATATTAAAAAAACGAAAATAAATAAAAAAATGCAAATACGCACAAAATTTATTTTAATTCTAACGTGGTTCTTAGTCAAATAATTTTCATTCGTTCGAATTCGTTTAAGTGTTTGTGAAGCTCAACAAGGCTGCAATGCTGGAGTTTTCCAATAATTAAGAGCATTTGAATTTAGTAGCAAAGTAAGAGTTTTGGCCTAGAGGCAATTTTTTTTATAAAATAAAAATTCAATTGAATAATTTTCACCTTCGCCACCGTTAAAAATTAAGCACATTTTTTTACGTTGTGATTATAATGTCTGAGTAAAATCTTTCGCACTTTGTTTGGAAAATTGTATAATTATTTTAACAGGTTTATTGTATTCCACTGCAGATGTTTTCTCATTAAATTAAAGTTAAGAAGTTTTACGCATAACATCATTATATTTTGGGTTTTAGTATTCTCATTTATGAAATAAGTTTACAGAATTTGTGATAGTGATATTTATCATTTGTGAAACTCTATCAATGTCAAATTGTATAAAATATAATAATGATTTTATTTAAATAATAGATTTAAATCTTTCTTCAGATAAAAGGAATGCCTATAAAATATAAAAGAACAAAATAAGAATGGAAGCAACATATGGCGAATAACCGCTATTTGAACTACTAAGCCATTACATTAGAAAGAAGTATAACCTTTTTTTTCTTACGCCGTAAGTGTAGGATGGAAAACACAAAGAGAAACGGAAGGGGCACGAATAAAGTGCCATGCTATGACTTAGAACGGCGTGGGCCGTGGCGGTAATCAGCAGCTATTTTGGGAACAAAATATTTTAGACGATTTTGTAGCGCGTAATGAAATAGAAGTGTTTATCACTGAAATTTGATATCAAATAAATATACGCAATTATAGGGATAAGAAGAATATAGGGATAGACAGGATAGACAGAGACAGATAGACGAAATATAGGGATAGACAGAGGTCTAGTCTAGACAATTAAGTTCCTTCGACCCACCTTCCACCGAAGATATTTTTGGGACAACGTGACAGATGGTGAGCCCGTCGCATGTCCAAGCCATGTCCAAGCCAACGATATAATTCGCAAATAATTTTTTTGAAAAACCCATTAGTACGAGCCTGCTGCCTCAGGACCGAACTTGAGTCTTTTGACTCGAAATCCCGACTACCCAACGGCAACGTCGTCGGCTATCGTGACTATTTGATATCGGCTGTTTTTATATTGTTGTTGTTGGTAGTGAATTCGGAGACTGACTTCGGAGCTATGGGTAACGGGTTCGAATCCCGCTACCTATAGCTCCGAAGCTAAATATATTAGCTAAATATGAATGTACTCGTGTTGTGGTTGTTTGTACGTATTTATGAATATTTATGCATGTATGAACGTTTGTAGGACTGTTGGCTTGGCCGCTACGTTGTCTTTTCCCTTTTGCCACCCTTTGGCCGCCCTTATAATTTTCCATTTTTTGGTGAAAACGGCAAATACATATTCTTTTGGCTGCTAAGCATCTTAATAGTTACACAAGTAGGTTTGAGCTGTTAGGGATATTTACATCTTCACATGTAAATTTCATAATGTAAATGTCAAAATTTTTCATGTTGTGATGTTAGATAATAATATTTTTTTCATATATTCACGCAATTTTCCATCCACAAGAAGAAGCATTTTTCGACCCACTTTTCACAGAAGTTTTTTTTGGGTTATTTTCTACTATTCACCAAAATATGCTTTTCCCAGTCAATTGAAAATACTTCTAGCACTAGACTAGGTTAGCAAGTGCAGTGTCAATGTGCTTACACTTCTGCCTACCATCCGCTTATTTATAGTGATGAGTCTGGGCGTAAGTAAAATTTTGCTGGTACATTCACAGAGAAGAATTAGTAGGGAAAATAAAAGTTTATTGGGTGCATTTTGATGATTTTAAAGCGTTTTTTTAATCAATGATGGACATATTGTTATTACATGAATGAGAATTTTAGAAATCAACTGACACGGACGGGATTCGAACCCGTGACCTCTACCGTTCCGTGGCGATGCTCTTACCTTCGAACCACCGTGACCACACACATTCGTTGAAATTTTCTTTCGTCAATTAGGGGCGTTGACGTCAACTGTAGAAAATCAGGTTAATTTGCAATTTAATTAAAAAATACAGTTTTGTAAAATGTGTAATAAAACTGTCCACCCGTTTATTAAAAAAAATGAACTAACATGCATTATAAATTAGTAAAATGGAATAAGTGAAATGACGGGATAAATTTAGTAAAATGAAATAGAAGGTTGATTTTAAGGATTATAATGTTAATAGAAAATTTTGTATTAATAAGGACGGTTGTTAAATGTTGACTTTAATATTAAAAGAAAATTAAAATATATTACAAAGTACATTAAAATAAATTGGTTTGGCCCTTAGGGCCTCTTACAAACCCATAGCAAGACAGGAATTATTATATTTATATAGCATAGTATAAAACATTTATTATAGCAATGATTAAAATATATTAAAGGCTTTATAAATTTTATATTTAAAATTTTTAAGTAACCACGAGCACCATACATTAAAAAAATTGGCACTACATTTCAAAACTTAAAATTTTTGCACTTTGCTTTCAAATGACAATCTTTTGATCCAAGAGACGTATTCTCACAAAGTGTTATGTGTTATCTTAATCTAGCCGTCAAGATGCTCGACTGCGCGACTATTGTGCTTGCGCTTATGCTCCTTAAACGTACACAACAGCAGCCGTAGCGAGCAAGGTAATATTTCTGCCCCTTTGATTCAAGCTTTACGCTCTAACTGACGCCCTACCTTCTGCATGTATTCCCTTTTCAACGTAGACTATTGTTTTTGATTGAAATGACGCAAACATGCACAATCTAAAATACGTGGGCGTTGTTTTGTAGTGAGCAATTTAAAGTTTACGTGTTTTTTAAATTATTTAAGCCGCATTAAAATTTAAATGAAAAAACCACACTTCTTTGCTACAGTCTATCCTATTTTAGACATCAAATATAATATAATTTAAAATTGGGGCTAAAACATTCCGCCCAATATTATATATTTATTTAATTATTTAAGCTTCAATGCTCAGTGTAGTACATATGGCGGACTTAATGCCAAGTGGCATTCTCTACCAGTCAACCATCAGACTAAACAGAAATAAAATGTATTAGCAGTGCAGTTAAATAAAGGAGAGAGATTCTAAATAATCTTAAATAAATATATTTTTTTATTATCCAAATATATCTATGTCGCTTCATTTAAGCATCTGAATCTTTGTGGCCACATAAGTCAAAAGTAATTATCAATGAATTGACTAAAAATTTTTAAAACCAAGACTCGTTGCAAATGCTTTGTCTCCCAAAGTTCCCAAACTACTTGAGAATATTTTTTTGATAACACAGGTTCCACCAGTAAAAGAAAAGGTATTTGAAAGGGACTAAGATAGAACGAACTGTGAAATATGGGTAAATTAAGAATGTCTAGAACAGGTGAATGAATTTTTATACTTGGGGAGTGCTTTTAGCCTTGATGGAAGATGTGATATAAATGTAGACAGACGAGTGGCTGCCAGGAAATCAAGGTATAGTGAGAAAAAGTCAAGGTACAGTGAAAAGTGCACGCCTTGCGTCCATAACGCAGTGCTAATACCGACTTTGTTATGTGGCAGCGAAACCTGGGTATGTCAGAAGAAACATAAAAGCAAATTGAATGCAGTGGAGATGCGATCTCTTAGACCGAATACGAAACGAAGAGATTCGGAATATTCCAGATTTAAAAGATGACCTTATCACAAAAATTTATAAGTGAGTGAAGACCGAATTATAGAGAAAATATATAGCGCGAAAGTTAATATTAAAAGGTGTTGAGGTATGCCGAGACTAATTTTCGAAGAACAAGTGGGCAAATTTCTTGAAGAGAGGAGAGTCAAGAGTACTCTGATACCTAGACGTGCATGAATGAAGAGGATGATGAATCTGAAAGAAGCGAAAGAGGTATGTAAGGATCGTGACACTTGGCGATCTTTTCTCCCTGTCTACGTCATCAGGGATAAGATAAATAAATAATATAAATAAAGAATTTATTTTATAAATTACCGTGGTAACCGTTGTTGTGATCTGTCAAATGATATTTTCTTTATGGATTGCTATTCTTGAAGATTACTTATATTTGTACACAAATTTTACTAATTTTAATGAAACAATGAGCAGCATTGTGTGTATGAGTGAGGCCGGGCTTAGCTAGCACATACTCGTAATAAGACGACAATACTTTAAAATGTGGTAAAAGTTAAGAAATATTTATTAATAAAAGAAGTCAGAATTTTATTTTTCCTATTGTGACTAGGAAGGAAACGATATAATTTAAGACTTATGATCCATTAATTACCTGAAACGTAACTGCACTTATTTTTCAAAATGATTTTGAAATATTTACAGAAATTAGTTAAAACTATTTAATCGGCTCATAGATACATACACTATGTAAGAATGAAATGTTCAATATTAAACCAATCTCGTAAAAGTCGTCAATACAAAATAATTTTTTAACCTTATCATAAAATAATAAATAAAATTATGAATAGGTAGACAAAGACACAATTAAGTCTTTTCGACCTATCTTTCACCGAAGACTATTTGGGACAATTTGACTGATGGTGAGCCTTTCGCAGTTATAGTATCTAAGCCAAAAGTACAACATGCATATATATTATACAGATAAATATTCACATATACATATAAACATGTTTGTCATTATAAAAAAACACTATAGGTATCTAAGCAAACACCCCGTACTTAGGTTCTAAAACGAGTGCACCTCTAGTTGAATATGAAAATGAGATGCATTGGAGCCAACGGTATGGAGATAACACTTCTTCAGAAACCATTATGTTGCACAAAAATCTATTCGATTTTTTGTGCCAATATGTTGCCTACTTATTTACTTCACAACCCAGTGAAAACGATTGGTTCACAGGTTTTAAATGCGAGAGATTTTTACGCGAGTAACCCTGGTTTGATCCCCGATCCCGATCGGCGTTAGTAAAATTGTTAATAGCAATTTTAAACGTTAAATTTATCACAACCTCGGCGGCAAAATAATAAATAGTAAGAAAATCTTCATAAAATATTTAAAAAAATATTTCAAACATTTGTGACGTCAGTCAATCTGCAGGTGATCGGCGTGTTGGTCGCGCCTCTGCTTTAATATCTCTCAAAAATCCATAAATCTCTAAATTAATTTTATAAAAATATTGTAAAATACATATTTATTATCTTTGTTCAGTATCATGATAATTAAATTATTATTAATAACGACAATATAGTATAACTAAACCACAAAAAATATGTGAATAATCACGTTTTAAAAATCAATAATTCCAGTATTTCCTTTTGAAATATATTAAAATTTAATTATTTTAAGTCTATCTCATTACATAATTTAATGCACATTATTACACAGCTTTTATTGAATATAAATCTAATTTTTTAATGTCACCTAGTCTGTTTATATTTCATCGAATTCGAGGATTAATCTCGTACGCTTTACTATATAAATTCTGATTTTTGTGCACAAACAAACATATTTCATACATATAGAGTGCCGGCAGAGGTGATAAACCTAGTTGTTTAAATAATGGACTACGGGATTCCTGTGGAGGGAGGCCGCATATTGTTCGAATACTTTTTATTGAGTTGCTCTCTGTCTCAACTGCTCTATGTAAATCAATGCTATTGCTCCATACTATCAGCCCGGAGCTATCGTTGAAATAGAAACTTTATATAATAATAATATATATATCTTCACGCAATTCCTAATACAGGGGTAGACAGAGGTCAAGTCTAGACAATTAAGTCTCTTTGACCAACCTTCCACCGAAGATATTTTCGGGACAATAACGGGATGATACTCATAATAATTTTATGTCCAAGCCAACGATGAATTTCGTACATAAGTTTTTGAAAAACTCATTGGTACTGCCACCTGGGGATCGAACTCGGGTCTCTCGACTCGAAATTCCGACCACCCAACAACTCGGCTATCGTGACTTCACTTTATGAGTTTGTTTTAATAGGTATAGATTAAGCAATAAATGTTTTCAAGCAGTAGGAGCGGAACTTAGGCCTCGTAAAGTGTTCGCAGTGCGCGCGTGGGCGGTGTTCTCAGAACTAGTTTGTTCCACGCCCGCGGCAATGCCGGTAAGCGCGGATGCCTACGTCGCGCCAACCTCTGATTTGACATGCAGTCTTAAAGCCTGCAGGATATCGGAGTTGAGGTCACCGGACTTCACCAGGTAATACCTTATAGAGACACGTGGCAAGCAATAATTCTCTTCTTACTTCTAATTTATTACATATTCCTCCATAACGGGAACAAATAATGTTGGATACAGTAGTGAATTACAGGGATATAAACCACATACTTTAAATAAATAAATAAATATCTTCACGCAATTCCCAATACTGGGGTAGACAGAGGTCTAATCTAGGCAATTGAGTCCCTCAGACCCACCTTAATTTTCACCCAATGATATAATTCGTACATAAGTGTTTGAAAAACCCATTGGCACAAGCCTGCCACTTGGAGATCGGCCTCGGGTCTCTTGACTCGAAATTCTGACCATCCAACCAGTAGACTATCGTGACTTACTTACACATATACTTTACTATTTAAAAATCTTGCAAATTTATTTTATACACATTCCAAAATAGAATTATACTAAAGATAACGTGGGTCTTAAAGGAGTCTATACTCCTATATTCCTCCCTGTTCTATAACAAAAATGCGAAACACTGCTACTCACCAATTCTCCGGCGAAAAGTGTATTTTTATTTGGTAACACGACGACGACGATCTTAATGATTTTTAAGTAGGAGAATATATATGTTGTTACATATTGATTTGTGTTAGGATGATATATATTGTAGAGAACACGAGATATAGAAGGTCCAAATTTCATTAGAACAGATATAGCTGAAATGGGTGTGGCTGAAATGCAATGGTAACTTTACTCAGGTTAAACGCAAGTAAAGCTTCCTATTGGAAGGCAAAGCCATCTAGCCCATCGGGTCTATTTGGTAGATTTTAGATTATTGTGCAATATTCATAGTTATTTTAAGACCACTAAAAATAATGTTTGTAGTCGTAGACGTTTTGTACAAAAAATTATTTAGAGCATGACTTGAAAATGCCTTTAAAGTTAATTTTAAAATTACTTGTATTTCAATAAAAAAATCTATATAAAACTGCTATAATGCATAAAAAGAACCTATAATATCATAGGTAATATACAAATTTTTATTTCGTAGATTAGACAAGGTAATATTTAAATGTCACGAATATATTACTTCTATATAGTTTCATTTAAGAAAAACAAATCTGAAACTCCAAAGTAATCTATATTTTATGAAAAACGTATGTAATAAAATGTTAAAAGTTATCCAATGATATTATTCAAGCATGAACATAATTTGAAATAAACTCAATTTTAACATGAACATGAAATGAACATAATTTTAAATAGTTTTATTTTAATTAACATTGTAATTGGCATCGTAACGAATAAGTATACGGTTTTTCATTAGAGTAAATTAAATAACAAGACGTTTAAGCTTACTGGAATATTAGTATACTGGAATATTTTTTTTAAATAAATACATACATAGATACATAAGTAGGGACAACATCATGTACACTGCTCTGATCCCAAAGGAACTAGCTATAAAGCATTCGTGTAATGAAATCAAAAACAGAAAGTACCACAGACACCCAGACCAGAGAAAATTGAGAAAAAAATGTTTTCTACATTGACCCGTCCAGGAGTCAAACCTCTGAGCCGGTGACAGCATGAAAACCGGTGTGTACTTCTCCACGGAGGTCATACTTTAAACTTTAATGTATGTTCGGTGACATAATAATGTGAGTAACAGAAATGATACGGCTTAAGTGCACAACACAAAACTATACTTCAATGCGAATATAGTTAGGCGACATACATTTCAAAATTAAAAGTCATCTTTGAAACTCGAATCAGAATAGGTGTGACTGTAAACAATGTTTGCGCCTGACGCGCATCTCTGCATCTCATTTACCTTAACTACTCGACTGAAACCTTTGCTTCTGAATAACACAGGTGCAGCGCTACTATGATGTGTAAATCTACATAGGAATTACATAACTACTTTTGAATTTTAACTTAAAGGTGAATACTATACTCTTTTAAATACTTAAAAATTGTATTAGTACCACTGAATGCTTGCACTTGCACTGTATTCATTGTGTTGTTTTGCAGATTTAGTTTTGAATAAGATCTAGGTTTCCTTATAACAAGCTCATTAGATACCAAAATCTCAGCCAGTCGATGTCTGATTAATATTACCGTTGGTACGATTTCTTTAATTTTCATGATATCATGATTATATCTAATAAAAGGGAGAAATTCAGTTAAAACAAGATAAATACTGTAATGTCTATTGAAATAGCATGATAGCGAAAGCGTTTTTTAAGCGAAGAAACAAAAAGAAATGGGTTCATCTGATCGTCAGTGAGTACATGTTGTTGTACACTTTCAACACCAGAGGGGCTGCAGGTTCATATTTTACCTCAAAGAAAGCAATAGGGGGAAAATATAAAAGGAAGGAAAGAGACGGAGGAACATGAACCTCCAATCACCTGAAAGTCGCTACTCCATCATTCTAGTATTTTGCAAGATCGCGGTTCAGCCCCGTTAGATTTCTGTCCATAGATGCGGAAACCGCTTTTTTACGACATACTTTTAGACAGAGGTGTCAAAATTTGACGACATTTCCTTGAAAAATGTAGTTCTCCGTGATATTATTCCATAATACTATCTCGAGTTTTATAATCAAATAGGTAATTTAATAACTTTTTCCTAGATTCGGAGGGTTAGCGTTTTCCATCACTGAACGACTCATAATACTGTTATGAAACTTTATTTACACAAACTACTACTTAACCACAAAGCTGTCTCGAAACCCCCGGGACTAGTCTTAGCGGCGATGCTTTTAGTTCGATCTCTGACGTGCGTTACGTTCAAACTTATTGAAATTCTTTCAGAAAATGTAAGAAAATTCGTATTTCATGCCTTTTTCTCTCTGTGTTTTTGACGTGATTTTTCAAGCTTGATATTAAAGCTTGGTAAATGATAATAATAATAATAAGTTGACTGATTAAAGTAATTAAAATAGCAAATTATGCGAATAGTCTGTGGTCTTTCAAATGCCACAAGAGTGGTAAAAATAAACCATTAGCATAGTTTTAATCTACAGTAACAGTGCATTTAAATAAAACCGTGATGACTTCGCTGAAACATGTAAACTCTTTCTTTTTTAAGTAATTTGTAGCCATGCGTAGAGATTATCTAACTTCATTCAAGTAAAACAACTTCAAAACCCGAAAGAGAAAAAAAACCTATGTAAGCTCGTAACGTGCATCGTACGTTCATAAAGAAAATTATGAGTTTGATATAAGCACAGAGCTGCATAAAATACCATTTGGTGGTCAGTTTAGCGTGAAAATATAATAGATAAAAGAAAATAAAAACATCCGAAGATTACTTACTATATACAATCGAACAAATTAAAAAACATAATCTCTTTGTAATATATTAGCCATTTATATTTTAGTCATTTCTCGGTTTAAATAATTTGTGTGTTAATACAACCTGTGTGCTGTGTAAATTCGAGTATATTCTGCCGTATTTGTGTGTCGAGTATTAAACATTCATAAGAAAATCTGCCATCCCGTCTCGACAGAGGGACTTCAAAATATCAGGAGATGGGCAGCAGCATCTTCCTGCATAAAAAAAAAGAAACTGCGGTTGCCAACACGCTTGCCAAGCGGGGCAACTATGGCAAAACCCTCTGTGAAGTGTAGACCGCTAGACCGCTAGACCAGGCCAAGGTGGCGACCATGCTAAAGGCAGGGCAGGGGGTGCGAAGAATCTCCGGACGAGATCGCGCTGCCAACCCCGACGACTGAACCTGGCAACATGTAACGCACGTACACTCAGGACCGACGAGAAGATTTTGGAGCTGGAAGAAGAGGTGAGCAGGCTACACTGGAGCATTATTGGGTTATCTGAAGTCCGAAGACAAGGAGAGGACTCGATGATCCTGAGTTCCGGTAACTTGCTCTACCACCGGGAAGGCGACCATCTGTCCCAAGTCGGTGTTGGGTTTAACGTCCACAGGTCTCTAATCAATAACGTGGTCAAAATCGAGAGTGTTTCGAGTAGGGTTGCGTACCTCATACTCAGAATAACCAAGCGGTATTCGCTGAAGGTTTTACAGGTATACGCACCAACCTCGACACATCCCGATGAAGAAGTGGAAGCAGTGTATGAGGATATCTCACGAGCCATGCATTTCTCTAAAACCCACTACACAGTGTTGATGGGGGACTTTAACGCAAAACTAGGCACGAAAAAACGCGAAGAGTTGATTGTGGGTAATTTTGGAATATATTCGATTTTTAGGACAATCGAATTTTAAAATTGCATATCTTGGAATTGGTAAGAAAATAATAAAGAAAAAACAAGAAAGCACGAGTATGGTCTACTTTTATTTAGTCGAATGTGATTTTAACTTGATGACAATGCCACTGAATTGTCCAGATATTTTGTTTGTGCACTTTAAAGTTATGTTATAATTCTAGACGAGGGTTGACTTTATTTGCTTTGTAATCAAAACATACAATGTATGAATGTTATTCAAATGAGTGAACTTATGTATTACAAAACCTTAAGTCACGATAATTAAAAGTCACGATAGCCGAGTGGTTGGGTGGTTGGTATTTCGAGTCAAGAGACCCGAGTTCGATCCCCAGGTGGCAGGCTCGTACCAATGGGTTTTTCAAAAACTTATATACGAATTATACCGTTGGCTTGGACATAAAGACGGCGACGGTCTCACCACCTGTCACGTTCTCCCGAAAATATCTTCGGTGAAAGGTGGGTCGAAGGGACTTAATTGTCTAGACTAGACCTCTGTCTACCCCTGTATTGGGAATTGCGTGAAGATATTTATTTATTTATTATTATTATTCCAAAACCTTAAAATAGTTATTATGAGTATCATCCCGTTATTGTCCCGAAAATATCTTCGGTGGAAGGTGGGTCAAAGGGACTTAATTGTCTAGACTAAGCCTCTGTCTACCCCTGTAATGGGAAATGCGTGAAGATATTAATATTATTTAATTAATAATCACGTATTTGTTATTTTTTTGCTATTTTTGTAATAATAATTATTTATATTCTGCTCGAGGATTTGTCAACGAGTTATTGCTAATTTATTCTTAATTATTGTTAATTTATTTCGAGGGATTAATTCATGAAATTAAAAGTGGCCTTTATTTCTTTCCGAAAACCATGACTACAACTTCGAAATCTGTTGAAAAAGTCATTCATTACATCTCACCCATGGAAACCGTGCGTGATACCCAGGAAAATAAAATAAAATCGTAGAAAGGATCCTTTATTAAATATAAATTTTATGTTTCATGAGTGTCATTCAGTCTACCATTTCCCAAAACATTTAGGGGTAAAATTTTTAAAAAACTTACTTGTATATTTATTCCTGACAATAAACATTCACATGAAATTCCATGCTGCTTACTACAAAAAGAACAAACTTTCAATCAACGGTTCATCCCCCATTTTACTACTTAAGGAATTAAAATAATGCAATTTAACTAAAGTGATAAGAGTGACACATCTAATATTTTTATTGACGTTGTAATTTATATTATTACATACATACATAATGGCATATTAGAGGACCACTGCAGGACATAGGCCTCTACCATAGGGAGGATTTGACAATATCGCCACGCTTGGCAAGCGGATTGGCGATCGCAGTACCAGACCACTCGCTCCTCAGACGCTGCTGCCCATCTTCGGTCTGATTATTTTGATCTGACATTTTTAGAGATAATTATCCCGCCATCTATCGGTTACCATAACGATGTTCAAAGTTGTTACCCTTAGTCTCTTTTACGACACCCACGGGACGAAAGGGAGAGGCAATATTCTTTCCTGCTACCACACGGTACTTTATATTTATTTTAATTTATTTAAAAGAAGCAAGCTCAGAGAAAAAATCTTATATGAGTAAAATAAATTAATAAATTAAAAAATAAAAAGTACTGCATAAAGTAATAAGTATAGTAATGTATAATATATTTTATTTGCCATACTGTATACATACTGTATTGATTAATCCTACTTATTGATCTTGCATTTCTCGAAATGGTTATTGAGATAATGGTTATTGGGATGATGTTTATTGGTGGGCCATATGTCTGTAGCCGTTGTTATTTAAAAAATCTAGATTATTGCTCTTAGTTGCCTCTAACGACAGGCCACAGGAAGAAAGGGAATAGTAAATTCTTCCGCCGACACCAAACAGTACCTCATTACAACACTTAATTAATTGATAAAACTATGTTATTACAATATTTAAAATAAAATTGTGTTTACAATCTCCCAGTCTTGAGGGTATTAAAAGCATTAAAAACTTATTAATAATAACAAGCCAGTTCATTATCATACCGCGTCTTAGCTGTCTCCGCCTACTGTGATTTATGGAGCATTTAACTTTTATGGTAGTGCTAAGTGGCGAGATGACTTTCATGAGATAGCTACGAAAGTTTCCTTAGGCGATATAATAAAAGTTATACAATTTAATTTTACATTATCTTGACAACAAATTAAGGCTGAACTTTTAATATTCCTTTGTCCATTAGTTATTTGACATCCATATAACATCGTACACGTAGTACTATTAAGTGCTAATTGTATTGAAAAAATATCTTCACGACATTTCTAATACAGGGGTAGACAGAAGTCTAGACAATTAAGTCCTCTCGACCCATCTTCAACCGAAGACATTTTTTGGGTCAACGTGACAGGTGGTAAGCACGTTGCCGTCTCTATGTTGGCTTGGCAACAATATAATTCGTACTAAGTTTTTGAAAAAAACCCATTGCTTCAAGCCTGTCTATTGGGGATCAAACTCGGGTCTCTTAACTCTGAATCCTGATAACCCAACGGCTGTCGTGATTTTTGATGAACTCCGTGGACGAGTAGCATACACACCGGTTTTCACGGTGTCGTTAGCTCGATTCCCGGTCGGGTCAACCGACAAAACATTTTTCTACATTTTCTTTCTTTCCCCGTGAAAATAGTTAGTAAAAACTAATTAAAACGATACGGATAAAATCCGAAAATCGTTGTATTTAAAAAGATTTCTATTTTATTAAATTACTTTCAACGGCTACTGAATTATGGTTAAAATTTCATTGCGCTACTTAAATTTCTATACTGGGTTTCTGACATCTAAACTTAAGAATATTAATTGAAATAACAATTTCATTTATACATCGTTAAATTTAACAAAAAATTAAATTGATAAAAAATAATTCACGATAAATAAAGTCACGATTGCTGAGTGTTTGGGTGGTCGGAATTTTGAGTAACGAGACCCGAGTTCAATTCCCGGGTGGCAGGCTCGTACCAATGGGTTTTTCAAAAACTTATGTACGATTTACATCGTTGGCTTGGGCATAAAGACGGCGACGTGCTCACCACCAGTCACGTAGTCCCGAAAATATCTTCGGTGGAATGTAGGTCAAAGGGACTTAATTATCTAGACTAGACCTCTGTCTACCCCTGTATTGGAAATTGCATGAAGATATTTATAACTATTTATATTTTTATTAGTAAAAGCATATTCTTCATAAAATAAATAACAAAAAAATTCACCGCACAGTGAAAACTAAATTGATGGAATATATTAACCGCAAGAG
This sequence comes from Sericinus montela, assembly GCA_029286605.1. Lineage (NCBI taxonomy): Eukaryota > Metazoa > Arthropoda > Insecta > Lepidoptera > Papilionidae > Sericinus > Sericinus montela. The sequence goes on along the minus strand of JAGSMR010000007.1, from coordinate 1,120,243 downwards.
GAAAGTGAAAGTGAAGAAAATGACAAAGACTACTAGACAAACTAAGTATGAACTTTTCATAAGATAACAAAATACTACTAAATTACGAATAAATATCTGATGTTTTTATATATTTTTATTAAAAATCATTACTATCAGGGCTGCAATCTTTACAAACCAAGATGTTAACGCATACAAGCGTTAAGCGTGGGAGGTGTGATCGAGAAAGGCCTACAATACTTTTTTCATTGTCTCTGATCTTAATTGGCCATGTAATGAATATTACCAAATACATAAGTATTATTAAAAAGTAGTAGAAACAATAAACTTATACTTAAAAAAATAAATAATTTATCGTCATAATAATTTTGGCAGGGTTATGATAAGAAATAATTAATCGGAGCGATTTAATCTTTTCATCAGGTAAACAATAGTATAATATTACAAAGCGATTTAATTTGTAGCCACACTTTCTTTTCGTGTCATAAAATTTTACAGTAAAGCAAGTTTACAACAAAAGAATGAATAATGAGTTTGTAAAACAAAGTTTCAATTTTCGAGAAACTTCCGCGTCTGACTAAAAGGGATGCTGGGGTCTAGTTTTACGTTTAATTTTGCACTTGGACAAGACAAATTATTTTGCTCACAATTTTCTTTTCTCAATTTGCATGTGTCGACAAATATGAATAAATCTGCTTTCTTGCTTAGAATCGACGAAAGATTTTCATTTCGTAGAACGTAATTTAACATGACTCGGCACGGTAATTAATTTATGCTCTTCTTCCTCCTAATAATAATATTTAGAGACATTCGTGACGAGTGATAATATGAAATATTTATAATATTATTAAAGTGCATTTAAAATAACCGAAAGTCAATTTTAGACTCACTATTATTTTTAAAATCCGTAATTTCATAGGATTATGAAACTACGGATTTTCATTGTTATCGAGTAAGTAATAAACATAAAAAGAATTTAAAATTTGAAAGATATATACATTTAATGTTACCGCAACGTAGAGTCCTAATCATTTGAAAGAGCCTTTGAAGATTTGATTCTACAATCTTAAATTGGGTAACATAAAAGTAAAATGTCGGCTGTATGCTCACGATGCAGTGATAATTGCAGCAGCAATAAAAAAAGAGGAATGTGAAAATAAAGGTCTCTTGAAAGGGACTAAGTTAGAAAGAAGTGTGAAATATGGGTAACTAAATCAGGAATGTCTAGAACAGGAGAATGAGATTGTTTACTTGGATCCTCAAGTATACGCTACGGTCAACGGTGCCCTGACTGCGCTAGTCCAAAGGCAAGGCGCAGTAAAAAGTGAACGCCTTGCGCTACATACCGCAGTGCTGATACTGGCTTTGGAAAGCCATATGGCAGCGAAACCTGAGTCTGCTTGAAGAAGCTTAAAAGCTAGTTAAATACAGAAGAAATGCAATTTGTCGTAATTGTGCGGCGTTACTTTAGCCGAACGAAATTATCACTATAACAGCTAAGGGCGTGCTTCGATGGTTTGGCAAATGAGCGAAGACGGAATGGCGAATTTACACAGCAAAAGTTAACAGCGAGGCAGGGTGAGATTTTCGAAAACCATGGGCAAATATATTGAAGAGGTTTAAGAGTACTCAGTTATCTAGACGAGTGTGTATGAAAAATATGACAAATTTGAAAGAAGTGAAAGTACGTAAGGATAGACTTGATAAGTGTTCTCTCTCTGACTAAATAAATAAATCTCTGAATAAATAAATGTCTTCACGCATTTACTTGTATAGTACTTGATGAGTAATCAAGTAGTATGCGTGTAGATATTTATTTTGTTTATTTATGTTTTATCGATTAATGGCCAAAGTTAACATGCATATTTTGAATTTAAGGTCCATTTTATTCATGAAATCTATTTGATTTTTGATATTACTAGTACAAAATTGTCACGATAGCCGAGTTGTTGGGTGGTCGGAATTTCGTGTCGAGACACCCGAGTTCGATCCCCAGGTGGTACTGCCACCTGGGGATCGAACTCGGGGATCGAACCCAATGAGTTTTTCAATAACTTATGTACGAATTTCATCGTTGGCTTGGACACCACCTGTCACGTTGTCCCGAAAATATCTTCGGTGGAAGGTGGGTCAAAGGGACTTAATTGTCTAGATTTGACCTCTGTCTACCCCTGTATTGGGAATTGCGTGAAGATATTTATTTATTATTATTATTACAAAATTGTAATTAATAATTCAAAAACCGGCTGATTTTACTTATCAGGTTTTTAATTATTTAAAAAATAAACCAATCCTAATGGAACCCGTAACAAATTTTGACATTAAACAGGCTAGTGTTATCTCTGCCAGGCTGTTAATGTTGGGTCTGAATAGCAGTTTACAGAAGCTAAAAGATAGCAGTCTGGGTGTGAAATTCGGTTAAGTGTAAGTAATTTTTTAATATATTTACATTAAATTTACATAAGTTATATTTCAACAAACTAATTAAATCGGGTGAGACATCGTGGACATCTGCGCCTAGACCAAAAATAATATGGATAAAAGATTTCAGAGTCCAAACTAAGAGGTAAGTCACTTGCCTGTATGATGAATATGAAAGAAGATTAATAATAATAATCTTTGCTAATACTTTTTTACTAATAATAATTTCTACTGAATTGGTATCCTTGAAGGGCTATGAGGGAAGATGAGATCCAGACATGGCAGATAGACAGACCTTTGGCTGCCGGAAAGAAGTCAAATACCCCATCCCTTTTAGTAAAACGACGGTGTGTACTCGAAGTGCATGCCTCTTGATATATCGCAGTACCGGTACCGACTTTGCAGCGAAATCTACGCTTGTCAGAAGAGGCTTCATGCAAACAAATGCTGATGAAAAAATGCCGTTCGAAAGTAAACCATAGAAGAAGTAAAAGTTAGCCTTAGTTATATAAGAAAGGAGATATAATCATAGGAGATATATCTATAAGGGTACGTAAGTATTAGGATTCCTCGACATACCTGTAGAAAGAAAATGATGAATCAGACAGAAGGTAACTGTATATCTGTCAATCCCATAAGGAATGACGCATGAAGATAAATAAATAAAACATCAAATGAGCTTTAAATTTTTTTACTCACGGGTAAGCTATAGAATCCATCCGTGGTCACACTTACATTGCCAAACTCGAAAGTGTTTGTATCTTACTCTACTTTTGTTTCCTGTCCACGATCCCAGGCATGAATATACTGATACCGTCTTTTTTCATAAGCAAACATGCAAAACTGTAAGAAACACAAACCTTTTGTGGTTGGTTGAAGGAAAGTCCGGAATTGCTATAGTTCTGTATCAAACAAAACAATATTGAAGTTTTGATAAAAACGTTTTTTGTTCTTCGTATGTTGTGTAAAAATGTTTATAATAAATAACTTGGATTAATATACCATAACTTTTCTGCATTAATTACTCAAAGACTAAAAAAGTTTTTCAGTTTTTACTTAATCTCCTATTTTAAGTTTTATGTTTTCCAATGTTTTAATTGGATATTTCATAAAGATTCCAAAAGTGGACTAAGTTCTAATTATACCAAATGTTTTTTTTATAGAAGAGAGAGGCAAACGAGCAGGTGACACACATGATGGTAAGTGATTACCGCCGCCCATGAACATCTGCAATACCAGAGGAATAGCGGATGCGTTGCTGGCCTTTGAGAAAGGTATAGGCTCTTTTCTTGAAGGTCGCCAAGTCGTATCGGTCCGAAAAATCCGCTGACGGCAGCTCATTCCACAAAGTGCAAGTGCGTGGCAGAAAATTCCGCGAAAAACGCACTGTGGTGGAATGCCAAGCATCAAGGTGGTGTTGATGAAATATTTGGTTATGCCGTAAGGTGACATGGTGACATTCAGCGGCCGGGATTAATCCGAACAATTCCTCGGAGCACACCCCGTAGTAGATCTTATATAAAATGCAAAGAGATGCAACATCTCTTCGCAAAACCAGGGGATCTAGCCGATCGGATAGAGTATGGTCGTCGACAATTCGAGCCGCTCTTCTTTGAATACGGTCAAAATGGAAGGAGCTGACACCATGTGCGGCCGAACCTGCGCCTTATAAAGTTGCAAGCGGTGGGCCGGCATGAAGTACTGTCGTGTCGTGACTCTACTGAGCACGCCACGCTTTTCAGAGGCCAATTTGGCCTTTCCTTCCAAATGACCGCGATACTGAACGTTGCTCGATATGTTAACGCCAAGGATTCCGATGCTGGCTGAGGCAACTAGGAAAGTGCTCTCAAAACGAGGTGATACGTCGAAGGGTTTCTTTTTTGCAGTAAACGCGCAAACTTGTGTCTTTTTAGGGTTAAACTGGACTAAATTTAGTCGGCCCCAGTCCGAGATTCTGTCCAACAAAATCTCGACTTCAGACACAAGTTTGTTCCGGTGTTCGTCGACGTTTTCCCGAGAAATATTGGCACGGCCGGTATAAAGGGCATCACCAGTGCTGTCATCTGCATAGCAATGAATGTTATAAATATGCCTAACATTTCATGAGTTAATTGGAGAAGTGAGCTTTGATAAAGACCGGTCCCCACAACTCAAATCTTCTTTTACGTGATTTTTATTGTACATTGATATTGACACCTTATAGACGCTTATAATCAGTTAATCGTTTCAAGTTATATAAAAATTATCGATAAAGATAGCTGTTCCAGTTTACGCTACAAAAAACTATTTCTTATTTCTCATTGATCTACGAATTCCAATTTTCATTAGAAATATAAAAAATTAAATGTTTACGATAGATAAGTTGCCGTTTGCTAATCGCGTTAAAGCATATTGTCCTCCATCTTCTCCTAGTTGATGTAAGGGGCGACTAAGGGCAAAAGCCTCAAATACTGTAACTGCAACTGAGAGGTGGCGGCATAAACATCTCGATAAAAATACCGAACCAAAATCAAGCAGGCCAGTAACGGGTAATAGAGTCATTAGAAATAACTAAATTCCTCCTCAAGGAAGAAACCTGCATCAGGCAGTGAACTTGTACTGGTCGTTATGTAATATAATTTATGTGAATATTTAAGGAAACCTAAAATTGTATAAAAATGTCATGTTATGATAAGACACGTGAGATATTTGTTAATGTTTTGTAGTTTGTTGTATAATGTAAGATACTAAAAAAAAATTAAATTATTCAGTGTATTTTCTTATGAAATTACAAAGTAGAGAAAGTAAAGGAAACGGAGTGTAATAAACATCGAAGATAAAACTTAGATTGTAATAATCGTTTAAAATCGTTTAATAGTGGTTTACCTTCTTGGAAAAGAAGTAAGTCCATCTACCGCTTTTATTGCACAAGATAACACTGCTTAATTTATTCTCCAAATTTGTCTCATCGTGAAAAATTTGCCGTCGCAATCGCTAACAAAAGAATGACTAATGGCTTTTTGAAACAAAGTTACGCTGAGCATAAAGAAACTTTAAAAGCTTCAAGGGCGAAAATTATTAAAATATTTTCCTTATTTATCATTAGTCTTTGATTTTGTTTTGTATTGTAACATCAACTTAATCGTTTCAACGATTCTATAATCATTAAGATGGTAAATAAAAAAACTAGTTAACAGAATTTGTTAATTTTTTTTAATTTATTTTCCTGATAGAAAACAAAAGATCATGCCACTTTGTGCCTGTATTCTCTGAGTTACCCGTTGTGTGTGTATGTACTATCTTATGTGGTGCATGATATTTCAAGAATAAATACACGCAGGTATGCTATAGGAGGCGCTAAAATCATCATCATCATAACAGCTTATTAAAAGTCCACTGCTAAATATAGTCCTCCCCCAAAGATTGCCTCATAATGCGGTCGTGTGCCATATACATCCATCGACTCCCCGCAACATTAAGCAGGTTGTCGCTCTATCTTGCGGGGGGTCGTCCTATATTGCGTTTGTCTGTACGAGGTTGCTACTCGAGGAATTTTCTTCCCCAACGTATGGTTGTAGTGAAAATAGGTAAAATAATTGAAGCGACTGAGGTCTGCCAATAAAAAAATTTTTTGATACAACGTGACAGGCAATGAGACAGTCGCCGTCTTTATGTCCAAACCTACAATATCAATCGTACATAAGTTTTTGAAATACCCATTGGTCGAGAAGAACGAGTCTGCCACCTGGGGATCAAACTTGGGTGTCTTCTCTCGAATTCCGATCACCCAATCACTCGGCTATCGTGACCTAAATTGGTAAAAAAATTACCTATACGTTTAATGATTTCTTGTATTTACACGAACACTACACATGTAAAATAAAACGATTTTCGCATATTATCTGTTTTTACTTTCCGACGTTTCGGATGCTATACAGCATCCGTGACCCCGGGGGGACTCAGCCCTAATTAAATAATACACGCGAAAATCGAAAATCTGAAAATCGTTTTACCTATGCGTTTACTAACAAAACGATACTAAAAGAGGTGAGGGCCTCTGCCGCATTCAGAAAATAATTCAGTCCACAAACGTTGTTAAGTATATCGCAAGTTATGGCAGTATTCTGGGGCTCCCAACATATCGAAACGTTTTCTTCAGTTGCACCTACCAATGTCAAAGGTTTAATGTTTTTACATACCATCACCGGTTGTTCGTAAGGTTTTCGTTATTTTTTTATATTGCACCACCTACCTCATTTGTAAAACTTATTCTCTTTACGCCTTTGATTGTCTCGAAGACATCGCTATGCGGCGATAAGGCTGCCAAATTATACCTTCGATCTAAGTTCCTAGTTACCTTTATGAATTCCTATTTTTTGTTTGAGGTGTACAATAAAAGCAAGCTTTTCTTATTTTGGGACCAAATTAAAATTTTATTTATTTTAGTCAATGATGAAAATCATTGATAACATATAAACAAAATATTACAATAGACATAAGCCTATGTCAATTTCAAACTGAGAAGGGTCTTTCTTGGTCGCGACAAATTGAATGGCTTAAGTCGCTGCGTCCGGGCGCCTGTTTGGCAATTTTTACCACTAAGGGCTTCGAAATATAGGAAAAAGTGACACAGGATTACGTGACGGAAAATATTTTATGACTTTATTTTTCGTATAGTGAATTGCCGCTGTAGAAATGTTAAGCTTAAAATTGTTAAAATTATATATCTTAACAATTTTAACCTTAACATTTTACAGCGGCAATTATTATTATATTTACAATAAAATGTCAGCAAAGTTTTGTTAAAATTGAAAATTAAAATTACATAAAAGCGTAAAATGATGAAAATTAATTGATAATAAATTAGATGTGTCATAAAATGAAATAATTTTGATAAGACAGTAAGAAAACTACAAATTGGGACACAATGAAACTATTTAAGACTTTAATAATAATAATATAAATATAAATATAAATAAATATCTTCACGCAATTCCCAGTACAGGGGTAGACAGAGGTCTAGTTTAGACAATTAAGTCCCTTCGACCCACCTTCCACCGAAGATATTTTCGTGACAACGTGACAGGTGGTGAGCCCGTCGCCGCCTTTTTGTCCAAGCCAACGATATAATTCGTACATAAGTTTTGAAAAACTCATTGGTACTGCCACCTGGGGATCGAACTCGGGTCTCTCGACTCGACATTCCGACCACCCAACTACTCGGCTATCGTGACTATAATAATAATATAATAATAATAATTTCTTTATTGGTGAAACTAGGCCCACTTGTTAGTATACAAAAAAAAAGTTATAAACAAATTAATTAAGCGCTATGTTAGTTTACAAATTGAGCTAGACATTGAAAAATAAAACAAGATAACACAAAAAACAATCACAATAATTATAATAATAAGCACAATTATTTATAAAGACATATTGATTCACCGAACAAGCACTTTTACAAAACGGTGAAGGATCGGAGAATCTAACTTTTCAGCGAAGATTTTCAGAATACTGTTAGAGCTAGAACGCAGTCTTACTAGTAGTGATGACGTTTTCTTTCTTAAAATGGCATAGAAGTCATCTGTTCGCTCTTGAGCAAACATACCAGAGGCTGAACCGCGGCAAACTCAACAGTATCCTAAACCCGTTATTGTATTGCACTCTAAGGGTATCCATAGCCTTTTTTGTGTAGTTGATCCACAGGCTTTCCGAGTAGAAAGTTTGACAGTAAGCTTTAAATAGCGTTATTTTAGCTTCTTTACTACACCGAGAAAACCTGCGAAAAACACCTTTAAGTGGTTCAATATTACTCTATTATGTAATTATTTACTTTTTACCGACCTACCCTAAGAAAAGGGTTGAGGGTTTGCGCCCCGCTAGTGACAAACATTAAGTAAGTATTGTGTATTGTACCGTTCGCTTGGACACTAAGACAAGCTCGCCACCTGTCACGTTGTCTTAGGTAAGCTTCGGTGAAAGATGTGTTTAAAGGACGTAATTATCTATACTTCTACCTAATCCAGATCTAGGAAATTGTGTGATGAAAAAAACTTAACAGTTTAAGATTATCCGTTAAATTTCAATTGTCATCGATTAAAAAACGACTCTCAAATTAGACACTTCTGTTAAATAAAAAGACAGTTCATCAAATTTTACTGCCAATCTTGTGAAGTGTAAACAGAGACAATATTGGATAAACAGAACCTCTTACAGCCGAGGGTCTTAGCTTTAAACGATTACTTGATAAATAATTCATAAGTCAATATTGACAAACGTCCTAAACGTTTGCGAGTCCAACCATTCTATTCAAGAGTACTATGTAAAAATTGGACGTATTTTCGATCTAAGGTTTTTAAAATATATTTTATAAATTATATACCAAAGTTTAGTTTGGCCTCAATCGTCGAGTTACGTGATCGGAATTCGAAACATTCGAGAATTCGAGATTCGAGTTCGATCCCAGGAGCCTCGTACAATAACTTTTTCGCAACGTGTATGAATTGTATCGTTAGCTTAGACACTAAGACGGTGACAGCCTTACAACATGCTCATGGTTCGTTGTCCCAACATATTGCATTGTGTAGACCTCTAAATAACCCCGACATGCGAAAATGCATTGAGAAAAAAAAAGTAATCGATTGATTTCATCGTCCAATCCTTATTTACAGAACAATACAAATCAATGTACCATACCATCTATGGACGAGTGGAATACAGACCGCTTTACACGTTGTCGCCAGGCCTCACGAGTCGCACGGTCGCACGGTCGCACGTGGTCGCACGGAGGGTCACCTGAGTCAACGTAGAAAACCACTTTTTCAACATTTTCTCGGTGTGTGTGGTAACTTTGTTGTTTAATTAAAATATATATATATATATATATATATATACATATATATATATATATATATATATATATATATATATATATATATATATATATATATATATATATATATATATATATATATATATATATATATATATATATATATATATATATATATATATATATATATATATATATATATATATATATATATATATATATATATATATATATATTAAAAATTATAAAGAGTGCAATTTTAAAACAAACGCTTATATTTTAACTTTTAAGACCAAATAGAACCTAGAATAGTCATACAACATAAAATAGTCACGATAGCAGAGTGGTTGGGTAATAGAAATGCGAAAGACCCGAGTTCGATCGCCAAGGTTCGTACCCATGGTTTTTTTTTTCAAAACCTTAGGAACGATTTATATCGTTGGCTAGGACATAAAGATGGCGACGTGCTCATCACCTGTCACGACGTCTTAAATAAGCTGCGGTGAAAAGTAGGTTGAAAGGACGTTATTGTCTAGAGATCTGCCTACCCCAGTAATTTGCGTGAAGATGTAAGGAATATAACATCCGCCGTTCTTTGATTAGGTACTCCTATAAAGAACGGCATATTATGATGAAATTTTTTATGTAACTTGATAGATTTTTATAACCAGTTGCCTAATGGTTTAATTCTAATCTTTACAAAATCTTCATTTTAAATATATATTTACATTACTCTTACAAATATATACTGAATGAGATTATTTTGTATGACAGTTGATTATGTCTATTGGCTATAATTATGTGATAAGAACCAAAAGTAATAATAAGGAAACTTGAATACTTTTTCAAATAAATCTGTAAAGAAATAAGTGAAGCAGGTTTTGTCATGATTCATAGTTTAATTTTATATCATTTTTTAACTTAAACTTTTGTATGTGTAATGAAATTATAAAAATATAATATTTTCTCATATGAAGGATTAAGGTCACAGTTTGTAATATATATCATGATTTTCGTACAACAACTAATTCTGGATAATAGATATATACATGGCCCAGCATGGTTTACATGCTTTAAGTGTCAATGATGTTAAAACAAATTACTGCAAACGAGACTAAGATAATATTTATCACATTTTTTTTTAAATATTATCTTACTGAATCCGACAATTTTATTGAGTTTGCAAGTTTCGGTGCTGTAATGATGAAGATATAATGAAATAATAAGATCATAAAAAAATAAAATCATTTATTCATACATTTGCGCAACAGAAAATAAATTTATCGCTTGTCATATTTTAATGTACCACTGTTTCGTAATAACGTTTCTCCAATGGAGAAGAAACTGGCGAAAGTAACTCCGAAAGTCAGTATACTTTCGGAGTTTTGAAGTTTTCTTAAATTAATACAAAATAAAACGTAATTTAATTAGAAATAGCATTGGTGCGATTAATTCCTTCCCAGAGGTTACTATCATAATACATTAATGATAGTAACCTCTTGGAAGGAACTGATCATGTATTTAATAATAATAATATTTATAACGTTTTTCTTGAATAATTGCCTATTTTAACCTGTAATCGCTTTAACTTTGCTTATATTTGTTCCTTTAATCTGTAATAGGCAGGCCTATTACAGGTTACGGAACATTTAATACGATGTTGTACACACCACCATTTACAAAGTAAATTACAAACTATATACATATGAATATTAAATACTATATAACATTATAAGTATTATAATTTTTTTACAGAAATACACAATTATTTATGTATATAATAATATAAATACATAGTATACTAATAGAATAAACAAATAATATATATTTATAACGGCTAACGATGGGGCAGTGATGCTCTGTACAAAGCAAGGTAGTGATCCTTCACAACTTTTTAAATGAAGGAAAGAAGCGCGTTCCATTACTTGACAGCTAGAACAGTAAAGAATTTATCCATGAAGATATTCTTATGAATCTGTGTCTTCAACTTTAAACTATCTGTTGATCTCAATTTCCGCAAATGGAGTCATGGAAACAAGCCGTTTCCCCATTTAATTAATGTATTACTTTATCGCCACGCTTGGCTCGCGAATTGGTAATTACAGTACCAGGTAATTTGTCTAAGAAGCTACCTGCTACTGTTTTTTGTCTCCTTTTTCTTCCCTACGACTGACACAAAATCTGGCAAATAGCCCGCTCGCACCAGCGCGCGTGAATTTTAAGTTCGCGCGCCGATGTGCCGATGTGCCTTTTGTATGCCAACTATATGCCATGCGCAAACGGCGTGAGAGCCGTGCGCGAACTCTCCTCCCGCAACGTGTACTCTTTTTCACCCGTCAGTTCACAGGTCAGTTCTATTCTTATTGTATAATTCTGAATTCGTATATTTTTATGGGTAGACGGAAATAGCTTGAAAATTTACAAAAAAGATATACAAAGAAAGAAAGAACACATTTACGGCACAAATACGCCACATACAAAACAAAACACATCGCAGATAGCATGAATTTTATTAAACAACTATAGGTATGAAAAAAAAAACAATTATTACTCGAATAAATAATGATGATGAGTTCATGAGACATCTTACCATTTCTAGAGTATTATATATAGAGTATATATTATAGCGATTGACTTGATAGGACGTTATGCGGCGAATATAGCAAATAGGCCACACTCAGCTTCATGCTATAGTCTTTTTGGGACTACGACGCTGCTTTTGAGTGGACCTGTATATGAAACGACGTTAGGACGTCCACGTCGTCGAATATTCGTGTAAATAGAATCGCATTAATAAAATTATTATATAAAGTATGTAAGTGAACGGAACTGCTTGCACGGAAGCTGCACGCAAGCTGTACGTGAGTTGCGCTAAAGAGGCGCACCAAACGTTTTCTGTAACTGCACACATGTAACCCAAGCAACGCGCGAGCAGCTCGCGAGCGATATATTCGCCAGATTTTCACACACCCTTAGACATGATAGCCAAGTTGTTGGGTGGTCGGAATTTCGAATCGAGAGACCCGAGTTCGATCCCCAGGTGGCAGTACCCATGAGTTTTACAAAAAATTTATGTACGAATTTCATCGTTGGCTTGGATATAAAGACGGCGATGGGCTCACCACCTGTCACGTTGTCCCGAAAATATCTTCGATGGAAGGTGGGTCAAAGGGACTTAATTGTCTAGACTTGACCTCTGTCTACCCCTGTATTGGGAATTGCGTGAAGAAGATTCTGAGCGAGAGTTGCTCAGCTGACGTAGAAAAGATGACGATTCGGCGTCAGGTCAACGGATTTCTACAACGTAGGATAGTGGTCTTCTTCTCGTACCAAGTAACACATTGTATTTTTATCTTTTCGTCAGCAGTGTTGTGCAAGAAGATTAATACCAACTTTTTTATAATTATGAATATATGCAAAATAGCATATGAATGTCATATGCTATTACATTCATATGTTAAATATAAGTTTAATAAGATTTATTGAATATTTTTCTTTAAATTTAAAAAATACTTTGTAGTTTTGTATAACGAATGACATTTTTGAAACTATCTACGGGATTTCATCTAGACAACAGCCTGACTAGAGCCGATTAAGCCTTTGTATTTTTTCTCGTTGTCTGCACATTGTTAAGAGGATTTGACTTAGATGCTTTTTGACAACGTATATTGTGTATCTATGTGTTTTTTCTATTCATAAACTATTCCATCTGGTACTTAATTTTTTTCACAATTTCGATTTGAAAGTAAGTGAAGGGCCCCTCGGAAGAGAACGCATGCTGCTTTCTCTCCTTAAACTGATCTGGACTTTAGGTCCGCCGCTAGAAAAAACTCTACTTGGCGTTTCTTTCTTAGACATGGTTGGCAATGAAATAAAATAACAAACAGGATCAGCACACTAATTCGCTGAATTGGCAACCGTTGCGGAAAGTCGATAGATGCAGGTAGTAGTAATACTTAATAGAAATTATGGGAGACGTTTGTCCACAGTGCGTTTTTCGCGGAATTTTCTGCCACGCACTTGCACTTTATGGAATGTGCTGCCGTCAGCGGTATTTCCAGACCGATACGACTTAGGAATCTTCAAGAAAAAGCCTATACCTTTCTCAAAGGCCGGCAACGCATCTATGCCTCTGTGGCTCTCTCTATTATGGATGTTCATAGGCGGCGGTAATCACTTACCATCACGTGAGCCACCTGATCGTTTGCTCTTCTTATGAAAAAAAGACGTTTATGTTCCGCAGTAAAATCTCGTCAGGCTTAAAGGGAAAGAAAAATCACCACCCTGGCAAGCGGGTTGGTAATCGTAGTGCCAGCAAATTTGCTGTGAGTAGCTTCACTGTGTCCATAACTAGATAATATATGAAGACTAGATAAGAAGTTGAGTACAGCAGAGCCTTTTTTCAATAGCTGACGGACGGACAAAAACCTGATGTATTTCACTTTAAACGTTTCTCTTTAATATAATGTTTTCTAGGAAATATGTTAATTATCATAAACTACTAATAATTTCAAACGTTGTAGAAGGACTAAGTAAATTCTTATAAAACAAAAATACAATACAACAGCAACATTTACCAGTAGTATCTGACTACATGACCTAAAAATATTAGTAATAAATACAACATATATAGGCAGGGTCAACATCAAATCATATTGTTCTGATCCCAAAGTAAGCAGCTTAAACACTTGTATTATGGAATCAGAAACAACGAAATTACCACAAATACTCAGACCCGAGAAAATGGAGAAAAAAGTTTTCTTCAATGACCCCATCGGGAATTCAACCCGGGACCTCAGAGCTGGCGACGCCCTGAAAACCGTAATGTACGCCACACATCCACGGAATTTGCGAAAACATGTATTTTTATAGTCATATGTATGTAACCTTGATAGCCCCAATAAAATACTCAATATAAGAGTGCGTAGCTTTAAATATCTGATCATCAGATCGGGAAATTACTCAACGGCTCGCAAAAGTCTTCTCCAAGAAAAAGAGGATTTCTTTTTGCGTTCCCGGTACCATACAACCCGCACCGTGGAAGATGCAGTCCGCTTAATTTTACCCAAATATTTTTCGAGATGGTTATAGCACCATCTGTTATAGAGTTTTGTTATTTATAAGACCTTACCCCCAGAACCTCTTATGACACCCTCGGGAACATAGGTTATTTTATTTTGTTTTTAAGCCTGTATCACATGTCAATGAAAAAATCCGATTATGTCCTGCATATTATAATCTTTATTTTTTATGACATTAAATATATGGGTAAAATATAGGTAGAAGTGCTTTAATATTAGTGGCGCTCATGTTTCGTAATTTTAGCTATTGAGAACGGAACCAAGGAAGATTAACTTTGGCACGAATTTCTCATAAACGTTTTAGGCCATCGATAAGAGCGGGGTGGAGCTTAGGTGTCTCTACGAGTATATTTGCCTTTACGGTCAACTGAACTTTGCTGTATGATTTTTATAAAAGTTTGCTTAAAACTAAGTGTTCGTGGAGAAATTACCTCGTTGGAAATACTCATACTCATACAATTAGTATAAAGTGAATAATAGTGGAAAGACATATGAAAGGCGATAGGGAATATATCCTATAAAATTGCTGACGCAAATACAATGTCAATTTTATAAGTTTTACACAATTGCCAAATAAGAATCAAACTTAAAAACTAAAATAAGTTGTTAAAGCATGTGTCAAAACAGAGCATGAAATTAAATTGCATCCTCTAGAAGTATTAGATAAGGAAGTTTCCTACGGTCAGTGCGCTAATTTTGAACCCAGTAATTAATATGTACCTGTGAAACACGGCTTTTGAAACTAGAAAAGCTTACCTGGCGAAAGCGTGCGAGGGCGACCGACTCACCCCGAACCGCCCCTATCAAAGGCAACTGGCAACACGCATCGACGTAAGCGATCCAGTTAACCGCGCGCCGCGCGTTGTTTTACACGTGCACATGTACGTATTTCTTACACTGACGCATGCACCTCACGTAATTCTTAAACCTGCTTTTTTGTTGACATCGGTTAGGTATGGACCATACGATTTGACGTTATTGTGTTAAAAGGTATGAAAGTGATAATTGGTATTTTATTATTATTTTGCCTAAAATTTTTTGAACAAGTATTAACTTATTCAAACAGTTTTTAACAGTTGGAAAAGTGCATATCTGGTCAATAAAGAAAGCTTTTAGTAATATATTCTTCGAATATTTATGATACGCATATCTACATGAGTAGATTTATGAATTTATTAATAACCAGACGAATAACATTCCAATAAATTGCTTGTTGTATAAGTGCGTATATACAATGTCATTTAACTGGTGACCTTGGTGGATAGACTTAAGTTTCTTAATTTTATCGAATGACCTATTTTGTTTTCTTTTTGCTAATTATTCCATTGACATTTAAACCTATGTTTTAAGTATAATATAAAATTAACATAATAATGATTATGTCGATTATAATGTATTAAAGGCGGTTAGTGTTTGACATATTTAATACAAACAGGCGTTACTTTGCTGAAACTCTTTACCTAATATATATAGGGAAGTTAATTCTTAGAAGAAGTACAGTGCATTCATTCGTGGAAGAGCACCGCCTTCCTTCTTGTCTATTCCGAACCAGAGTATCTGTCTCAAAGTATGTTGATATTTATTGTTTTTGTATACGAATAACGCGAAAACAATTTTATTGCAAATTGTATGAACAATATTTTTATTTATTTCTGTTTTATATATTTGTTAGAATATGTATCTGTTTATTTATATCTTTAATTATATATACTTAATGCAAATAAATTTGTAAAAAAGAACATACACATTTTGCAAATAATATTTTTAATTCTTAATCTGATAAAATTGTACATCAATGTACTATTTATATAATGTAGCATAAATTATTTTTAGGTATATTACTTATTTTTATCATTCCCGCTCAGACATGATTTTGCATTCCCTTCCAATTTGCACAACTTGTCTAAGTATACTTTGGACATAAATGAGGCTGTGTGTACTTTGTTTCAGGTGGCCGTTGTACTCGAGCGCGCACCATTGCTAAGAGTCCTGAATAATTCAACGGCATATTTATCCGAGTCCCAAATGCTTGGCATGCGTTATGCTATAAAATTTAATATGTGCTATTCCATTAAATGATACATCGGAATCCCAAAACTCCATCACTAACCCGTTTTGATTAGGATCTTCGTATGAATTATATTAATAAAATAAACAGTAATATGATATGTCGCAGTAAAATAGATTTCTTTTAATTTTCTTTCAGAAATTTATTAAATTTTAAATAGAATACTTATAATATAGGAATAGAGTAGTCACCAATAAATCTGTATAAAACAAGATTAATTAGGGGCGCGTATTAAGAAAAAAGAAGTCATAGAGGAACAATCATGTGAGTGTTAAGCTATAAAGTTAAAAATATAAACAATCAATTTACCTTAGCAAATGTTACAATGTGGAGTATAGGTGCGTATGTTATCAAGGCGGTACTATGTCATGCAGTTTTAGCGGCCGCATCTGCAGTATCAGTTGTGGGTACAGGCGAGTGGAGCGAAGACGCGGAAGATTTGGGTAAGCATTTCTTTCTAATTATTTTTTGATCAGTTTTCATTTCGATATTTCCATGAATAAATACGCTTTTCGAAAGATCCTTGGCTATCCAACAATAAAAAAAAGACAATCGTGTACGTTTTGGACACAATTAAGCAAAGTATCAGCTCGGCTGGGACAGTACTACGGCTTAGCTCAAAGGAATCTTTTAAGTCAAGTCACAGAGGTCTAGACAGTTAATTCCTTTCGACCCACCTTCCACCGAAGACATTTTTTTAGGACTACGTGATAGATGGTGAGCCCGTCGCCGTCTTTTTGTCAAAGCCAATAATATAAATCGTAAATAAGTTTTGAAAAAACCCATTAGTACGAGCCTTGGGAATCGATCTCGGGTCTCATAACTCGAATTACGATCGCCCAACCACTCGGCTCGTGACTGTTTCTTTCGGTGAGTAAAGTAACTTAAAATAACCCTTCCCACCCTACTATCCCTTTCTTAATTACATTTTAGAGATCGGAAACATTTCTCTAGCTCCACCAGCTTTGCGGATGTACATGGGCATCGGTAGTCTCTTATAATCAGCGAAACCGATGATTCGTCAGCTATAACTATGTATATAAAATAAGTTAATTTTCATGAAAAAACGGTACAGCCGTGAAAGTAACGTACAGAGAGAGAGAGAGAGAGAGAGAGAGAGAAGGCTGTGGTCTACACTAGGTGTAAACTTCATTTCTTTTAAATTATTGTAGTTATTGTAGTTTTTAACAGTGGTAGAGCCACGCATCAGCTTTTGTTGTTGCATGAATGGGCCGGCTCGATCGGGGAAGTACCACGACCTCACAGAATACCGGTGTAAAGTAGAAGTCTATCAAACTTCTGCGTTTCGTCTGGTAACTGGAGGCCCACACACCCCCTCCCCCAATTCTGGGGGCACTCTAAGGCCGGCAACGCATCTGCTATGCCTCCGGTATTGCGGGTGGTTCGTGGGCGGCGGTAATCACTTACCGCCACCTGCTCGTTTGCCTCCCTTTTCTATAAAAAATTGAATTCGATCTCCAGGAGGAAGGTACAAAAATATTTTTTTTTTCGAAAACTATGTACGATTTGTATTGTTGGCTAGGACACTAAGCCGGGGCAGGCATACCACCTGTCATGCTGTGCCAAGTAAGTTAAGCACTGAAATGTGAAGCGAACGTGTTGTGTTGTGAATGTGAAAAACTAAATTGTGTTGACTTCTGTCTGCGATATATACATATGTACACTCTTTTTATATATTATGAATATAAAATAAGAATAATCTTTAATAATAATCTTTGTTGTCATAAGATTTCATCACAAATTTGTATGAAGTCCCTGACTTTTGTACTAGGTAAAACCTGTATTACAGAGGTTAGTGTCTTCTCCCAGGTTAATATTACAACAAACAATAACAACAAATCATAACTTATAAAAACTTAAACAATAAGTGAAAACTAAAAAAAAAACAAACTAAAATAGATATACGTATTATTTTGTTGTAGTTGAACATATTCATTATAACTTAATAACTTTACTTTGCTTTACTAACCCTCTCTCATTCTCACATTTACACACTTATTTACTAATGATATTGATTCTTTCTAACTGCCATCTATTTCACTTAGATTTTGCTGGCAGAGAATGACTTAAGGCATTCATTTCGCATATTATTATAATTTTATATTACGATGCCATCTAAGTGTATATTAGATAGGTATATAGTTAACAGTATCAAATACCGCTTTAATACTACCTTTAACAGTCCGTTGTATTCCATAACAAATTACAAACTTTACTCAATACAGTTTTATTACTGTTATCCTATAACTATGCAATGCATTTATAGTATATGTAATTGGTTAAAGCTTAACCATGTGACTCGCAAGCTAATTTTGGGTAAATTACTTCCAGCGTGGTTTGAACTCCAAAACTTGTTTAATAAAGTTAAACAAGTTTTGGAGTTCAAACCAAATAAATGCCTTTAATTATTTTAAAGTACATGAGTTGTGCTGAACTTTTTATTTTGTTTAATTAGAAGAAAAAATGTTTAAAATTTCAACTGACACGGGGCGATTCGAATCCGCGACCGTTGCCATGGCAATTATATACTTCCTTATAATTCTAACCTTACTTTCTTACATTTCATATTCATACAGGTCATTATTATAACAATAGTCTAACTTTAACTAAGAAAAATTCTTTCTACGTTTCAGACTTTCTTACGGCATAAATTATAATTTATAAAATTGAATTTGTTACATTACTTTAAAATATTTAAAAGCTTCAAAAAGAAGTATTCTTACACACACGGTGTACATTTTTAAATATGTTTAAGTGTTATACGAGAAACATTCAAGTCCCATCAGCAAGAGAAACGCTCTTGACGAGACAAAGTAATTGTTTGGCGCGCCGCCAACTCAAGCCGTCTAACATACTGGGAATTGCTGCAATGGTTATGGAAATCTGGCTGTGACAGCTGGAAATCCTTATGTTAGTCTTTTGCTTGTTGAAGATTTTGTTGTTGTGCCTAGTCAAGTTTTACAAAAAATCTTTAACTGTATGAGACTTCGAATTTCAGAGTTGTACGACCTAGACTAGTCAGATGTCTAAACAAAGCCAATTTAGACCAAAATATCATTGGAGCTTATTTGGAACAACGTAGCGTGGGATTTTCATTTTAAGATTCGACTCCAATGAGAACATTTAAATTTACTTCATGGATTTATCCAGTACTTACTTTAGTAAATTCCATATAAATTTAATATGGAACTATAATAAATTCTTTAATCCACGGTTTATAAATTAAAAGGGATTTTGTGAGAAGTCACTTATGTTAAAATAATTATTTTGGACGGATACATGTCAACCTTCTACAGCAGTTAAATAAAGTTGGAGTCAAGCGGACCGTTGAAGCTACATATTTGTTTGGCGAATATGTGCGAGTTAAACCGGCGTAAATTAATTACATGTTTGACCCGCTATAATTACGTAGTGTAAGTTCTGATGTGGCTTAATAAGACCTGTTTTATTTTTTCGAAAGAATGTATTATATACAATTAACATTGAAATAATTAATTATACCGCTACTGTATATAACTTAAATATACAGTAATAATTAAAAAAATACATATTAAATAATTAAATGAGTCATTGCCGAATACATATACATGACACAAATTGCCAGGTAAGTACAACTTCGAGACAGAGATCTGAAGAATCCAACTCGCCTGGACAGCGTTCTACGTCATATCTTCTCGTTAAGTATATCTTAAAACCTTAAAATCAAAGTATACAACCAGTGCGTTTTGAATTTTTTGGAGAAGGCCTATATTTAGCAGTGGAAATTTTAATAGGCTGTAAAGAAAAATAAGAAATAAATGCGAAATATAAAACATCAATTGACCTGAGCGCGATTTCATCCTGCGCTCTTCCCCACACTGTCTCCACGAAGTGAGCGGTGCCGTGATAGAGCAAGGCCTACTTGAAACACTGTTTGCGTATATCCAGGAAGAGAAATATATAAATCAACATTTGATTTATTTAAAACATCGGAATCTCTCTTCTGTAATAAATTCTTAATCAACTATTTTATTCATACAGTCCCATGAAAAACATTTTACGACTAAGTGAAAGGTCTCCGCATTTTTTACTCGTCAATATTCAATCACCTTATTCTGAAATATAACCGAAATTGCGACAGGTCATATGGCAGTCGAAATCGATTCCATTTTTTTCCACATGAAACACCCAATACTATTTCCGGCTATTTGTGCGGCGTCAGTCAAGTGCCGACAACCTGTAGGTGACTTTGAAATACTGTTTTCATTCGGTTTTTTAGTTGTAACATTTTAGCCTTACAAAAGTATGCAAACATGTATTTGTACACTTGCAAAAACTATGTATATCATTTATGTACATAAAAGTAATGATCATTGCATAATATTATTGTACTGTAACAAAAAATATTCTGTCGTGATGTCCATATTACTCGGGACACTATCTTCGTTTGTGAAGGTTATGCGTTCGAATGTCATCCATCCCTCGGATATATCAATATTAGACATTGTGCGCGCGTAAGACATTTTAATAATAATACATATACAATATTAATGATATACCCACCATATTTTTGCATATACATGAATAATAAAAAAAGTCACGAGAGCCGAATGGTTAAGTAATTTCGAGTCAAAAGACCCGAGTTCGATCCCCAGGTGCCAGGTTCGAACCAATGGGTTTTTCAAAAACGTATATACGAACTTTATCGATGGCTTGGAACGTTTAAAATTAAAAAAAATTGAAGATATTAAAATAATTAAATTTGAAAAACAAAGGTTTTAAAAATAATAAAATATGATAGAAGCGTTCTTTATTTTTAGGTAAACATTTATTTCGTTTATTTTTAAAAATATCTACCTTTTCTTTTATTAAATAAAATAATTAATAATAAACATTTTCACGCAATTCCCAATACAGGGGTAGACAGAAGTCGAGTCTAGACAATTAAGTCCCTTCGACCCACCTTCCACCGAAGATATTTTCGGGACAACGTGACAGGTGGTGAGCCCGTCGCTGTCTTTATGTCCAAGCCAACGATATTCGTACATAAGTTTTTGAAAAACCCATTGGTACGAGCCTAACAACTGGGGATCGAACTCGTGTCTATTGACTCGAAATTCCAACCACTCAACCACTCGGCTATCGTGTATTAAAAAAGAATACAAAAATAAAATCTAACTATAACTTTAGGTATCTAGAATTAAATTATAATATCAGCTTATTTATTCCACTTAACGTTCGTCTAAATAGACATGCAAAACAGACGTTGACTGTCATGTTTTGAGGCGTGGCGAAATATTAGCAAAATTCGAGTTACACCTTTTGTATCGCCCATTAAGGTATGCAGGAAAATATGAAACGGTACACTTAGAGATAAACTTATTTAGTTTGACGAAAATTTGCTTGAAATAGCATAATTTTTTTTTCAAAAGTAGAAGATGGGATACGAATTACCGATTTACCTTATGGTGAGTCACCAACGGTGCCCATGAGACTCGCAAACGAGAGAGCCTGCGTTGCCTAGAAAGAAAACGAGTAGAGGGAATGAAAACAGGGATAAGAGGGGGATAGTGGGTGTCTTCGATTACCTTACACACTGGACGAATTGCAGACGTTTGAGACGTGCGAGACGCAGTTCTACAAAACGGGGTCGCCATTTATCAGCAGCTTTTCAGGTGTTTGTTTCAGGTCGTGTTATACTACGGCGAAGTTCACTTATTGAATACTATTATTTATTAAATAATATTTATTATGTAATATATATTAAATGTAGCATAGTTTATAATAGTCTATATATTAAATAATATTTATTAAATAATTCTACAATTATGGATTTTAGTTTTGCGAAATGAGCTAATTTATATATCCTGCCCTGCTCCGGTCGATCAGGCTTTCGCAAATGTAATTTGAAATAACCGCTCATAAAGACAGCGACTAGCTCACCACCTGTCACGTTATTCCAAAAAATGTATTGGAAATGGCGTGAAGATATTTTTATTTATCATTAAAGCCAAGTGATTACGGCGTACCTCTTTCCTTTTCGTAGGTATTGAAAACTGTGACTTAGGGACAAACCATGAAAATACAATTGGCTACCGACCGTTGGGGTGATAACCAATTCGAAAAATATTATACCAAATTAACCGGTAACGGACATTTTAAGAAAAGTATTTAAGCAAATTACCCTAGAATAAATGTTGGTAATTAAGGAAAATTATAAAAGATTTTCATGGCAACATTTCTGGTTAGATGTAGCGCAGTTATGCGGCTCAAGATAAATTGACCGTTTACCGTAATTGTCCATTCGCGAGTACATTTCACCGAGAATGTGTACACAAAATTATACACTGCACAGAGTTGCGTTACAATGCGGTCCGGTGCTGGCTTTCATCACAGTTGTAATTCAATTATATCTATTTAGTTTGTTGATGCGAAAGTATATTAATTATTTTTTATAACATTGATTATTATTACATAGAAAGATTCATTTGCAAGTAATTTGGTTTTTAAAATATTCACTTTAAACGCGAAAGTTCGAGTTGTTTGGAAGCATATGGGGGAGACCTTTGCCCATCAGTGGGATAGTATAGGTTAAAAAAAACTTTCTAAAATATTTGATAGTTACTATTTTATCACGTGGTATGTGGATTAAGCATGTGATAACGGCGTCAGAATATTGCCACTCCCTTTCTTCCCGTGAGTGTCATAAGAGGCGACTAAGGGAAACAGCCTTTAATATAGTTAGTGCAACCGATAGATGGCGGGATAACCATCTCCAAAAATATCAGACCAAAATAATCAGACCGAAGATGGGCAGCAGCGTCTGAGGTGCGAGTGGTCTGGTACTGCGATCGCCAATCCGCTTGCCAAGCGTGGCGATGATGGCAAATCCTCTATATGGGAGAGGCCTATGAGGCCGGCAGTGGACTTTAACAGGCCATTATGTATGTATTTATGTATGTGGATTACAATTTACTACCTTCTTTTCATACATGTCGTTTTAAGAAGCGACGTGAGGTAAAGCTTTGAAATGGTAAAGCATCATTGACTATTGAGGTAATAGCTCACCCAAAACCAAACACCAGTGATGGACAGCAGCGTCCCTGAAGCGAGGTGTTTAGTACTGCGATTGCCTATCCGCCTTTCACTGTGTACTGTATAATATAAAAGACAAGAATATGTTCTTTAGTAACATGATAATTTAGTAACCAGAATAAGAAAATTTCTTATTTGATAATTAAATTAATCATTGAGCGAATGAGTGAAGACTGAATTGTAAAGAAAATATATAGCGCGAGTGTTAACATTAAAAGGTGTCGAAATATAACTTACGAAGATCATGTGAGCAAATCGCTCGGAGAGGGAAGGGTCAAGAGTATTCGGATACCTAGATGTGCACGTATGAAGAAAATTATGAATCTGAAAGAAGCGAAAATATCTTCGGTGGAAGGTGGGTCGAAGGGACTTGATTGTCTAGACTCGACCTCTGTCTACCCCTGTATTGGGAATTGCGTGAAGATATTTTTTTTTAAAGAAGCGAAAGAGGTGTGTATGGATCGTGACACTTGGTGATCTGTACTCTCTGGCTATATAAAAGTTTTCATTAAAAAATTAGACACGTTGAGCTTTCTCATTAAATTTATTTTTCTCTTTTTTTTAAACACCCACTGTGTTTAAAAAAAGAGAAAAATAAATAAAAAATAAAATAAAAAAAGGCAGAGACCGTTAATTTTTTTTACGGAGTAACTACGTACTTTTACGTATGTTTTTTTATACGTGGCGATATAACATATACTCGTCCCCGCTAAAACCCTACGATGACAGGGCCACGGGAAACGTAACCTCTACCACCGTGACTCCACCTCGGTTGGAGGGTACCCAGAGGGGTGCGAAGGCAAAGGAAGCATACACTCCCGCCACAGCAACCCCCAACTCTAAAAACGCATCCGAAATAGGCTGATCAAGCTCACTTCAAGCTGCCACCTCGGCCCGGCCATTCCCAGCAGTCACGCCGGCCATGTGGGTTCATCTTGGTTTGCCGTGGCCGTCCAAGTCACGGTTACTAAACTCCACCGCCACGACAAAGCCGTCGTGACGACCCGTTCGGGGGACGCTTGAGTGTACCTTAAGCGCCGCCGTACGGATTTCGAAAAATCGGTATCAGCCTTTTATACTTATTTAAAACATTAAATGCATGCAGAATATTAAGTACGTACTTATAATGATCTATTATAGCATTGGATCTATTTAGCAATGAAATTACTAAATAGATCCAATCCATTGTAGAAGCGTGCACGTCGCGACCCCTGCCAGCCCTTTTCAGGGCTGCAATTCTACACAGCAGTGCACCCATGCCAGCGAGGGTTAGGGCATCCCCCGAAGGCGACGCACACCAATTCGTCCCCATTGGTGTGGAATGCAGCGCGCAAAGCGGCCATGGGGACCGCCACCCGTTACGCACAGTCCGACACGGCGGAAGGTGGGGGACGGAGTGCAAAATTGGTACGTGGAATGTTAGAGGAGACAGGAGAGATAAGACAAATGAGTTGATCGAAATAATGAAAGAAAGAGAATTAGATATCGTGTGTTTGTCGGAGACCAAACGGAAGGGAGGCGGTACTAAAGAGCTCCCTGGCGGGGCGTTAGCTCTATGGTCTGGAGTCCCGGAGAGCGAGAGCGCCTGCCAGGGAGTGGGGGTGCTGCTGTCGTCTCGGTTGGTCTATGTTATGACTGAATATAAGGTTGTGAACTCAAGAATTCTCTGGGTACGCTTTAAATTGGGACTGACGGGGACGACGAAACTTATTCCTTTTGGCTGTTTATGCGCAGGTAGCTTCGTCGTCCAGAGCTGAGCTTGAGGAGTTTTGGGAAAATGTAAGAGAAGTTATAGATTTGGTAAGGAGAAATGAAAGAATTGTTGTATGTGGTGATTTGAATGGATGGGTTGGTACCGCTCGGCCAGGGTACGAGTTGGTGCTTGGAATGTTTGGTGATAAAAGGGTTAGCGATGCTGGCAAGCTTATGCTGGCTGTATGCAAGGAAAAGGGTCTCCTTGTGACAAACACTACGTTTCGTCACAAGAAAATCCATATGTATACTAGAACAAGAGAGAATGAGAGAAGTATCATCGATTTATTCCAGGTGATTGACCGACTGCGAAAACAGGTGATGGATACGCGAGTGTTCCGGGGTGCTGACCTGAGAACGGATCACTATCTGGTAATTACTAGATTTAGGGGTCTGTTCGCGGGTTGGCGCCACCGGACGGCGATACCAGAACCACAGTCAGTCGGTAGCACCCGAAGCTGGAAGCTTCAGGAAGCGGATACTAGGGATAAATATCAAGCAAGGATAGCCGAAAAGCTGGACAACATCGATGTCAGGAAAGAATATGTAGAAGAAATATGGCTGAGCCTTAGAGATGGAATGTTTAGTGCAGCGGAAGACGTGTGTGGAACTGTGAAAAGAGGTAGTAGTAAAAAGGGTGATGCTTGGTGGAATGACGAATTGAAAGAAACAGTAAATCAGAAGAAGAAAGGATAGTTAGACTAATTGGCCTCTAGTAATGATAAGGATATGAGAGAGAAGAGGAAAGAAAGATATAAGCTGCAGAAAGTTCACACGAAAGCATTGATTGAGGAAGTGCGTGAAAGGTGTAGAATGGAAGCGGATGAAAGGTTGTCGCACAACTCCAAGGAGAACTCCAAACTCTTCTGGAAAGAGGTTGGAAGGACCCGGAGTGGTGCGACGGCCTTAAAAATGAACAAAGTGCTTTCGGGAACTAATGACGTCCTCTCTGAAAAATCGGACGTCATGCAGCGATGGAGCGAATTTTATAGAGAAATGTATGCGTGTGATAATCTTAGTGTGGGATCCGGGGGTGACGCCGTAACTTGTGCGCCAGACTCGGACCGCAATGACACTCAGGTCATCAGTATGAAAGAGATTGAATGTGCGATTAGAAGTTTGAAATGTGGTAAGGCTGCGGGACTAGACAGAGTTACTGCTGAAATGGTCAGGTATGGTGAGCCTCGCGTCTGGGACAGCTTTCATCTGCTGTGCAATTTGTGCTGGCGAACGCGGGCTGTTCCAGATGATTGGCGATCCGCGGTCATTGTGATTTTATATAAAGGTAAAGGTTCACATTATGACTGCGTGTGCTATCGGGCGATCAGCTTGACTAGTTTAGCAAGTAAAGCTTACTCAAAGGTTTTTAACACGTAGGATGCAAGAGAAATCGGAAAGATTTCTGTGGGAGGCACAATGCGGATTTAGACCTGGAAGAGGATGCACGGATCAAATGTTTTCTCTCCACATGATCACGGAGAAGCTTCTGGCTACTAACCAGAAGATTTTCTGTGCTTTTGTGGATCTTGAGAAAGCACTTCACAAGGTTGTAAGGAAGAAAATGTGGGAACTGTTGCCAGGGTATGGGTGTGGATGGTCGATTGCTGTGGCTGTGCAGTCACTTTACTGTGACTGTAAAGCCTGTGTGCGGGTAGGGCATGACCTGTCACCCATGTTTAGCGTCCAAATGGGCGTAAAACAGGTTTGTGTCATGTCTTCCTTGCTGTTCATACTGTATCTCGACAACTGTTTACAGAAGCTTAAAGATAGCTGTTTGGGTGTGAAGTTGGGTGACATAAAAGTAAATTGTCTACTGTATGCTGATGATGCAGTGCTTATTGCACCATAAGAGGCAGAACTGCAGGCATTAGTCACGTGTATGAAAGAAGAATGTGAAATTAAAGGTCTCCGTTTGAATGCTAATAAAACTTAGGTTCTGGTGTTTGAAAGGGACGAAGAAAGAACGAAGTGCGAAATTTGGGTAAATCAGGAATGTCTAGAACAGGTGAATAAAATTGTATACTTGGGGAGTGCGTTTAGCCGGGATGGAAGATGTGATTTAGATGTGGACAGACGTGTCGCTGCCGGGAACAAAGTCAAATGGTGCCCTGACTGCGTTAGTCAAAAGGCAAGGCGTAGTGAATAGTGCTCGCCTTGCAATACACAACGCAGTGTTGGTACCGACTTTGTTATATGGCAGCGAAACCTGGGTATGCCAGAAGAAGCATAAAAGCAGGTTGAAAGCAGTGGAGATGCGATCTCTTCGTAATGTATCTGTTCGTAAAAATGTGAGGCCTTACCATGGCCGACCGAAAGCGAAACGAAGAGATTCGCAATATGGCAGGTTTGGTAGATGACCTTGTCACAAAAATGGATAAGGGCGTGCTTCGATGGTTTGGGCACGTTGTGCGAATGAGTGAAGACCGAATGATGAAGAAAATATATAGCGCGAAAGTTAATATTAAGAGGTGTCGAGGTAGACCGAGACTAACTTTCGAAGACATGTGAGCAAATTGCTCGAAGAGGGGAGGGTCAAGAGTACTCGGATACCTAGACGTGCATGTATGAAGAAGATGATGAATCTGAAAGAAACGAAAGAAGTAAGTAGGGATCGTGACACTTGGCGATCTGTTCTCTCTGGCTACCCCGTCAGGGACTGAGCGTAAAGATAAGTAAGATACAATCTCTAAAAATATTTTAATAATAGTTAATTAATTTCTATATGTAAAAATTTACTATTTACCTGATATAATTTGATAATGTTTCTAATTTTCTTGAAACAGTTCATGAAAAAAATCGAGTTATTAAAATAAAACCAAAATAAGTACCTTCACGCTATTCCAAATACGGGGGTTGACAGAAGTCTAGACAATTAAGTCCTTTCGACCCACCTTCCACCGAAGACTTTTTTGGGACAAGGTGACAGGTAGTGAGCCCGTCGCCATTTTTTTATATAAAGAATGTTCTTGCTTGTATGAATGATTATTTAAAATCAATGCTAATTTAAGATAATATTGAACTTACAGTAAAAATGTAATATATGCAAAAGCAGTAAATCTGTTAAAGTCTGAAATAGGTCAGGATCTGCGTTTCAAAACCGTTTGTTTAAATCATGTTAGACTGATGTGACTAACAAAGCGAGCTAATGATGTTTACCCTTGTCTTTGCCCTGTTCGCCCCTGTTTAATCTCGAAATCTATCACTTTGTGATTAAAACCACAAGAGTATATTTTGTAAACTTTTATCTAACTTAATTGGCCTCTATATATTCAATAGTGAATCTAGAAATATATCGGCTATTAAGAAAACCATAAAACGTATAACAAAGAAAATGCAGAATTTACTTCACTCTTTTAAGTTGCATATAAGTTTGTATGCGCAGTACGTGCTACGTAAGTTGAGTATTGGTTTTGAATTTCAATAGAAACCGTGAGTATTTCAACAAAGAGCAATATTTGATGAGCCAATTGGATCATGTAAGTGCACGGATATAGAAAATTTTCAACAATTTAAACGATTATTATCTTATCTTTAAATAAAATAAATACGCTATGCTTTTTAAAAGTGGATATGGCAGTTTCTTGGCAGTATCGTTTTACCTTTAAGAAGCTAATATTGAAAAAATAAATTGTAACAATTAATATTACTTCAGACTTTAAAATTCACGTCACTATAGCCGGGTGGTTGGCTGATCGGAATTCGAGTGAACAGACCCGAGTCCAATCCACTGGTGGTGGTAGGCTTGTAACAATGAGTTTAACTTATGTACGATACTTAGACATAAAGATGGCGACGGGTTCACTACCTGTCACGTTGTCCCAAAGAAATGTCCTCAGTAGGAGTTGGCGCGAAGGGACTTAATTGACTAGACCTCTGTCTACCCCTATGATAGGAATAGCGAGAAGATATTTTTTCCGATCTAGTAATTAAGATCCGGATAAAAGTGGCATAAGCTTAATTTTTATAGCATTGCATATTTAATTTCTAATATTTTACTGTAGAGCATAAAGCATAGTGAACAGACAGGAAAGGTCATTACATCACAACATTCGCAATAAACGAAATTGACTTCGTAAATATGGTCAAAAAGAATTGTTGTCTTGTTCGAAGTCACCGTAGGATATAAGACCCTTTATCATAACATAATGATTTCGTGTACTTACCCGCGTTCGTAAAAGTCACGATAGACGAATGGTTGGGAGGTCGGAATTTCGAGTCGAGAGACACGAGTTCGATCCCCAGGTGGCAGGCTCGTACCAATGGGTTTTCAAAAAACTTATGTACGAGTTATATCGTTCGCTTGGACATAAGACGGCGACGGGCTCACCACCTGTCACTTTGTCCCGAAAATATCTTCGGTAGAAGGTGGGTCAAAGAGACTTAATTGTCTAGACTGGACCTCTGTCTAGGGTCTCTATACAGGGGGTATTGGGAATTGTATGAAAATATTTATTTATATTTATTTATTATTTACCCGCGTTCGTATTATTTACCCGCGTTCGTATCATACTCCGTCCATCCGTGACCAAGGGTACTTACTGTAAAACAAAACGCGATAAGATCCGTAAATAATCATTTTAATTTAAAAACTCCTTAACAACTAATAACTTAATTTTGTCTAACTTAATTGTCTCAGCAATTGGTGATTGGTTTTTCAACAAACAATTAATTGACTTTTACCTGATTTTATTACTTTATAAGACACGTATCTACAGCACAAAAGTGTTAAACCATTTATGCATTATAGAATAGTTAAACCACGCTGCAACACAATTATATTCAGCAACATCGAAGTATTGTTTAATTACAGTTATTCATTGAACTGCAACTTGTTGTATCGATTGACACGACTGTTTTGAAATAATCAACCTTTATTGAATACTGATACTTCTTTATTCTTATTAAACGTTTTTTAAATCCTAAGACAAAAATTTCATTAAAATTATTGTCCCTGAGATATTCGCAAGCGATTCTGAGGCAGCTATGTAATTAATTAAAGCTTAATAAATCCTTGATATTCACGGCAATCAAGGCCAATAATTTCCTCGTTGTTGGGTCATAGACAATTAACGACTTTAGATTGGAACAATCTCACTTGTTTTACCTAAGATAGTTTCGTTATTGATCCAGTATTTCAATTAATGTTCAAAATGACATTACATGATCACTATGGGGCGAGTATTGACAATGTGCTTTCCAAATAATGAGTCCAGGGGGTGTGCGTGCGTGCGTGCGTGCGTGCGTACGTGTGTGCGTGCGTGCGTGCGTGCGTGCGTGTGTGCGTCCGTGCGTGCGTGCGTGCGTGTGTGTGTGTGTGTGTGCGCGTGCGCGCGTGTGCGCGTGCTCGCGTGTGCGTGTGTGCGTGTGTGTGTGAGTGTGTGGGAGTCGAGCGACCCGAGTTCGATCCCCAGGTGGCAGGCTCGTACCAAAGAGTTTTTTAAAAAAAACTTATGTACGAATTATATCGTTGGCTTGGACATTGAGACGGCGACGGGCTCACCATCTGTCACGTTGTCCAAAAAATATCTTCGGTGGAAGGTGGGTCGAAACGACTTAATTGTCTAGACTTCTGTCTCTCCTGTATTGGGAATGGCGTTAAGATATTTATTTATACGTTAGTAAGAAAGTATAAATCAACTACTAAGGTTAAATTTATTAATATTATATATTTTTAACTATGGTAGATATAAACTTCACGTACTGATACGGGTTGTTGGGCCAAGTTTCAATAGAAGTACAGCAATGAACTTATGAGAAAGGAAGATATTCAGTCAGACGTGCTTTGATAAACTGCCTTTTGTGCCCCTTTGTGTCTGCTGATAACACCAGCGACCCCAACGTGGATTTGAATTACGGCTTTATTCAATATATTATTTTAAACAGTTTAAATTTACCGATACGATAAACATTTTTGCACTTTTAGACAATTAAAAAACATCAAATTTAGGATAAAATTATACATATTACAAAAAAGTTTATTATAAAATGAATATTTTTCTGGGTTTTAGGATAAGGTAATGGTTATCCTGCCCCTAAATTGTAGTAGGAGAGCGGTATCTTGGTTTCTCTGCGCGATAGAATTTGCAATGATAAATCTTCTATAGAACTAGGAAACTAGTAAAAGCGAGCTGAACTGGCCGTAGGACATATTACGCTTTCTCTCTCTATCTATCTCTCTCCCCTCTCTTTCTTGTAGATACCAAAACATGCGAGTGATGACATATATTTTCTTATTAATTTTTTTCATCTACAATTTGAGCAAGCTTACTCACACATACTATTTAATTAATACTATTTAATAGAATATAATAAAACTATTTAATTCTTTTTTAATATTTGTTACCTCATATGTTATGTATTAACCGGTTTTTAATGTTTTTAAATTTAAAAGCATATACTACCTGTTTGGCCCCATTTTCACTGATGTGATGAAGGAATCCAGAGGCAATAGAAAATATAATAAGTTTATAACAATTTATTCAAGTCTTTTGTGATAGAATTAAGTTATTTGTGTCTATGAGTCATCATATAATGATGCAGAGCTAATGATAGAAATCAATGCATCCCTTAACGGTTAGGACTTTGGCAATAATATGCAATTCAATAAATAGTGAAATAAGTAAAAGTGAATATTAATTTATTTTACATAAATACTTTGACAGATACTGCCCGGCACATAACATAACTTAAATGAACATAACATAACTTAAATTTATTAATAACTAAAAAAATGTCTTCACGCCATTCCCAATACAGTGGTAGACTGAGGCCTAGTCTAAACAATTAAGTCCCTGCAACCCACCTTCCACCGAAGATATTTTGTGACATCATGACAGGTTGTGAGCCCGTCGCCGTCATAAATTAAATTAATAAGTAACAAATTAAGCTATGGAAGTTATTCTTTTATTTTTTGTATTCTTATTGCCTTCAATGTTTTTACTTTTCCTTGTGTACGGACTTAAAAAAGATCTTGTAACTTTTGAAATCAGCAAATTCTGAAAAATTTTTAAAGTCGTTAAAAATTTTGTTGTACCTCATCAGAAAAATGTAACAATTGATTTATGTTACATTTAGAGAACAACTGAAGTAAATAATTTAGTTTAACTTTTTGTAAGACTATTTTAATTCTATAGTCAAAACCTTTTTGTGTATTGTTCGCACGGAGACGATTAGCTCAGGAAGTTTCAGGAACAATAAAAGACTTGACTACTGTTTAAACAGATAGCAAAGCTTTCAAATAGCTCCCCGGAAAATTGTGACTCTCTAAAAGAAGTCATTAGCAAAGTGAGAGTGAACTTTCATGCCCCGAGGAAAATAAATATTTCCGCAACTTAGCAGAACAATAACATTACTTTTTTATTAGATCATCATATTATTATAACCTGCGGTAATATTTGCCACCTGACGTTTACATAAATTTCAATTGTTAAGTCATGATAACAGAGTGGTTAGATGATCGGAAGTCGAGTCGCGGGACCCGAGTTGGGTCTCCAAGTTTCGTACCAAAGGGTTTTTCAAAAACTTACGTACGATTTATATCGTTGGCTTAGACATAAAGACCTCGACGGGCATAATATTTTCGTATATTAGGAAATATACAAAAATATTATGCCCGTCGCGGTCTTTACCTCCAATATTTAGTCAGAAATTAGTAATATCAGCCGGAATTTCTTCTGAACTTATTTAGAACCACGAGATCCTTTCCCCTCTTAGGGGTTAAGCCAACGATTAAAATCGTACATAAGTTTCTTTAAAACTTATTAGTACGAGATGTTTTTCGGGGAATCGACGTCGGGTCTCCCAATTCATATTCCGATCATCCAACAAAACGGTATTGTAGCTATTTATACTTGAAACACAGGTTTTGTGACTAATAACAAAACAAAATGACAGTGGATCTTGATTGTAATTGAATTAAAAAACAAAAAATATGTGTGAAGAAACCAAATATTTTTCCTCACATGCTAGGTCTACGACGCAAGTCACAGTAGTACTTAAGGATACTACTAGCAACAATGGCAAACCTGTCTAACCTCGCCCGTCGCTGAAAAGAGGGAAGAAACAAAGAAAATAAAATTTCTGCCTCTTTTGAATTTTTATACTAACCAAGGAAATACACATAATTGGTGGCAGGTGGGTCGAACGGACTTAATTGTTAAGACCTCTGTCTACCCCTGTATATGGAATGCCTTTGATATATAAACAACGTAATCAAGATATAAACAAATAAATATGTGGGAAAATAGTTTTCGACACGTCCTAATTCCCAGTATGAATTTTACGCACAATAATTTCACTATACGTAATGCTCAATAAAAATGACTATTTCTTGCGGTCCGGGAACTGTAACTGTGAGGAAGGAAGACATTGGAGTGACGTTAGTGTGATATATGAGCGTCGCCCTTTGTGCGTTAGTCGTTAATACGGAAACACAATGCGCACCCGACAGTTCCCTGGAGTTACGCCCGACTTAAGAATACCGCGTTTTAAGCCGCAACAGACCATCCGCACTTGTAATAATTTCAATGGAATATTTAAATACTTAGGAGATTAAAGTATATGATATTTGTGATTTCATATTAAACTAGTTTTTCCAGTTTCTCTTTAGCTCTAAGATTGTTTAAAGAGATAGTTCTTTAGCTATGAGACAGCCCCAATATGCCATACGTGTGTATTCAGTTTTCTCTGTGTTGTGTTTATTCCTTGTATATGTGTGGTGTACAATAAAGTACATACTACTACTACTCACTTATTTTATATTTATTAAATTATATATTTATTTGAAAATGCTAGGAAGTTTCATGAATCAGAAAAAACTCAAACCCATTTCTAACATCAACAGTGTTCGCAATATTTTTGTTTATCTATTAATCCCACTGGTTACGAGTAAGTACACAGTGTGTAGTGGGAATGATTGAAAAAATAAGCCCAATAGGTTATCTAAATCAAAGAAAAATCTGTGATTAGTTATTTTTGAATTTTTCGTGAGATTAACTAAATAATTAAAAAGTACTGATCTCACCTGCAATCTGTGTAGGCACCGATTTCTGAGTTTCAACCTGTCGGAGGTCCTTCGTCAGGTTTTGTAAGTTCATTACACATAATGATATAATTCATTGTGTGTACACGCCCTTAAACAAGTTCAGGCATTTACAGACAGGGCGCGACCGCCAACTCATTCTAGAACTGAATAAAAACGCCTTTTGTGAAAAACGAAGCGAAACAATTTCTGTGAAAAAAAAAAAAAAACAATATCAAGAAGCAGTTAAAAAAACGCTTTCTAATTTACTGGGTGTATAAAACGATCTTCCCCTCTTATTTTTTTTCATGCTAAGTCGCTTGTTAATGGCGTAAAATTAATCCCGTATTTCGGCCGGCCCATGTTTAAAGAAACTAGTTTCTCTCGATATGTCGTCGTTGAAGAAATATTTAACAGCTTTATTCTCATAGTCATAAAATACATTTTACAAAGGATCTACCAAACTCCTTCTGGAAACTGTTTTTCAAAACTACTCTTGAAACATATGAAATTATTCCTAATTTAAAAATAGCATAAAATAACGTAATTTTATTGATTTTTAAAGCAAATTTATGCTGAACTCTCTTCTCTTTAATTTAATGTCATAAAATACTTTTATATACTTATACAAATTGTACTTTAAAAAAATAATACTTTTATAAATTGCAATGTTGAAGGTCCCTTCAGCGAAACGAACAAAAGCTGGCTATCTCGCTCATTTACTATCGCTTGTAGAAGGAATTAGTGATTGTAGTACGAGTAGCGAAACCAAGGTGGACAAGTTCTTTGAAAAACAGTTTTGGCCATAGACATGAAACTGTTCGTTCTTTCCATAATATAGACAAACTCTGTGGACGAGTGGCGTAAACACTGGTTTTCAAGGTGTCGCCATTTCGAGCTCCCGGGTTTGACTCCCGGTCGGGTCTATTTAAAAAAAGCTTTTTTTCTATATTTTCTCGGGTCTGGGTGTTTGTGGTGCCTTCGTTGTTTCTGATTCACATACCTCAAATGCATTAGCATCATGATATATGTGATAAGTCCTTATCTATATATGTATTATAATGTATACCCAAATTATCTCAAAAAACCTCCAAGAGTCACGCGTACCTAACATTTTTTTAAAAATACCATGGCCTCTAATAAGAATTTTTAAAATCGATGTTATATTTTTCACATCGATTTACTGCAAATATGATCGATAGTATTATGATATTAAAATGGTTAATTATATAAGAGATTCGCAATATCTGCCATATTGCGAATCTCTTATATAATTAACCATTTTTTGTTTGAAATGAAATGACCTTATCACTAAAATTGATAAAGGCGTGCTTAGATGGTTTGGGCACGTTGAGCGAATGAGTGAAGACTGAATGGTGAAGAAAATATACAGCGCGAAAGTTGATATTAAAAGGTGTCGAGGTAGGCTGAGACTAACTTTCGAAGACCACGTGAGCAAACTGCTCGAAGTGGGGAGGTTCAAGAGTACTCGGATACCTAGACATGCATGTATATAGAAAATGATGAATCTGATAGAAGCGAAAGAGGTATGTATGGACCGTGACACCCGGCGATCTGTTCTCTCTGGTTACCCCGTCAGGGACTGTTCGTGAAGATAAATAAATAAATAAATAAAATTAAATGGTTAAATTATGCCTTTCGCAGTGGCTGAACCAGCCGTTTGGCTCTTCTGCATATGTATTTGCTACAGTGTTGACCTTTCTAATTCCGTAAACAGAATGCATACTCTAAAGTGGAAATAGAGTCTCTTTCGTAACTGCTCTGATGTTTTAATTCTTCTTTATTACTAAATTAATTCATGCATTACAAGTATGCTGTTACATTACTTCACTTACTGTTATCTTAAATATTTAAAAACTTATCGACATTACTTTGAACGTGCTGATCTTGTACATATATAAATTTATACTATTTAGTGTTTTACAGAGATAACTTCTCTGTCAATTTTGTTACATTTCTCCATTATTTTCTTAAAGTTAAGCCCCTCTGGTGAAGTCATTTGATGGTGATCTCTGATAAAATCCGATTACATAAAAAAGTAGTATAGCCACGATAGCCGAGTGGAAGGGTGGCCGGAATTTCGAGTCGAGTGACCCTAGTTCGAGTCCCAGGTGACAGGCTCGTACCAAAGGGTTTTTTCAAAACCTATGTACGATTTATATCGGACATAAAGACGTCGACGGGCTCACCACCTGTCACGTTTACCCGAAATATCTTTGGTGGAGAGTAGGTCGAAGGAACTTAATTGTCTAGACTAGACCTCTGTCTACCCCTGTATTGGCGTGAAGATAAAAAAAGTTTAACTATTAGTCCTACTGGTTGTTTTATTGGTGACCACAGTTAGTGTTGAATATATTATAATTATATATTTTCATGATAAAACACTAATTTTAATAGGTACTCAATTTTGAATCCTATGAAAATAAATTCACATCTTACGTTTTATTCTATTTGTATAGGCTCAATTGTCGAATATTAACAAGGCCGCAAACGTTTCATGTTTTCTTTTGTTAAAATAATGTTTATATAATAACACGAACTGTATTAAATTGAATTTAACGCAAATGTTAAATGCTTATATTATTAGAATTTGTGCTTCTTACCGTTGGTTATAATAAAAGGTTAATTTAAATTATGTAAGAAACGCCTTGCCGTAGCGCTCTACGTAGCGCTCGGTGTAGCGCGACGTAGTAGGAAGGTTATGAACAAACGCTTAGAAAGGAAATAATTGTATGCACATAATTATTTGTGCATCGCCCGCTTTGTGAGAACGGACACCCGGGAACGAAGCGTAAAAGCGAAATGCGAGGGAAACACACTTGTGTCATAAGTGTATTTACTAGAAGGGTCATCATTTGTTTTGTGGAGATCAGCTTACAAAATGTGTCGTACAGTAGAGGTATAAAGTAACTATTTGTTTTATATAATATCTAATGGGCCTACAAAATAACGATTAAGGACAAAACACTTAATAACAAGATAGCACTTAGGAAGGTAGGTGTATTTGTTTATGCTGGCTAAATTCCTAGTCAAGTCAAAAACTAAATAAAAAACAAGAAATAATCCGAAATTCGCTTATTTAAGAAGTTTTCTAGTAGTGAAAAAAAGTTATTTTAAATTACTTGTTTCTATAAATATTTATAATTTTGATAGGTTTTAGATAGTGGTATAATTAAAACTAAACTAGAAAACTACATTTGAGTCAATCGTATGCTGTTGGATAATATAATATGTCTTACATGTAAGGTGTTTAAATCCTTTCCAGCGAAACAACATCTGTGTGTAGGAGCGACGAAAACCGCAGGTGTTTCATTATTCCATTTTAATGGCGTCAGCACCGTCGGGTTACGCGTCAGACCGTTCGCCGAGCGCAAATAATGCTAGGCAAATTAAATAAAGAATTTATAAGCACAAATTAAAGATAACTTAGATACAAAAAATGTTGCTTAATCTCTGAAAAATATGTAATTTTGTTTAAATTGTTTTCTTTTCCTTTTTGTAGCTTGTGTATGTATATATTTCATTATAGATTAATATAAATGCCACCTAAGCTTGACGGCCCGATGGCGTAGTTCTCTGCTTAGTTTACTTTGCCATTGGACTAAAAGGTTTCTACTTTGAATCCCGCTACGGACAATTATTATTGTATAGGATGTCGTGTGCATTTAAGAATATTATAATTATTATAGAGACGTTACGCTAATTAGTACAGTGTCGACCGGATACCTTCGAAGCTAAAACTTCAAGTTGTGGGTTCGAATCTCGCTCTCGGGACAAATATTTTGTGTAATGAATATGAATGTTTAAACTCGAGTCATGGATATTTATATGCATATACGGATATTGATGTAAATAAATAAAATAAATAAATATCTTCACGCAATTCCCAATACAGGGGTAGACAGAGGCCAAGTCTAGACAATTAAGTCCCTTTGACCCACCTTCCACCGAAGATATTTTCGGGACAACGTGACAGGTGGTGAGCCCGTCGCCGCCTTTATGTCCAAGCCAACGACGAAATTCGTACATAAGTTTTTGAAAAACTCATTGGTACTGCCACCTGGGGATCGAACTCGGGTCTCTTGACTCGAAATTCCGACCACCCAACAACTCGGCTATCGTGACTTTTTTTGTTAATATTGATGTAAGTAACTATATTTATTTATTGCCAATGTACACTATCTTTACAGGAAAACCCCAGTGCGATAGCTTAATCCCCATATTATTAAAGTATTAATAATATTATATATGTCGGCGTAGAGTAGATTACATGAGGCAACGTGACGTACTTAATTTGATATGATTATGAAAATAGGCTCAAAAACTTTACACCGAAATTATAAACACGAAGCTTACGATTTAGTTCATAAATTTTGTATGGAATTTGAATTCAGCAAAAATTACATACTGGTTATTTAAATATAAGGTGATTTCTATCAAAAAATTAAAAAAAATGTTGTTTTTTGTAAAATATGACATTTAAACAATAGTGAAACCGCGGGCGCAGCTACTTATACATTAAATTAAAAGTAGAAAATTAAATACCATCAGTGCCATATTAATACTACAGCTAACCGCTAAGCGGTAAATAAAACCGCATGAATAATAAGTTAATTAATCTATTTACGGAAAATGTTTCGCTGAATAGTTTCAATATTTACTCTCACATTCATTTTCATAATGTATTTTGCGACGATAGGGAAGCCAAAAAGCGTAACATTGGCTTATAATACCATGATGTTATGTAATTTTTTTTACCCTCCCGAGGTGGTGGGGAG
This sequence comes from Sericinus montela, assembly GCA_029286605.1. NCBI lineage: Eukaryota > Metazoa > Arthropoda > Insecta > Lepidoptera > Papilionidae > Sericinus > Sericinus montela. The sequence continues at coordinate 1,081,218 of JAGSMR010000007.1, read as the reverse complement.
CACAAGTGATAAGTGGCCTGGCGCGTCGCAGAGGGATGTTTAAAAAGTTTCACAGTCATCGTCAATGCGAATCAATAAAATTCAACCCTTTTTATGATTCAGTCATTGGCTTTTATTGGACTTGTACGCGAGTCTAAACGTGCATCATTCAGCGCCGATAAAAATTCCAAACGACTTTTTATATGAGAGAATAAAATAAAAAGCCGCCTCACCACTTTATTTTTACATACTCGTTACAGAATTCTCGAGTAATACAACTCGGAATTGCAAAACCAGTAAATTGAATATTTTCAGGTTAACTTTTCTTCTAAGGCTTTTAATTACATTATTGTTTTATTGTCACGATAGCCGAGTGGTTGGGTGGTCGTAATTTCTAGTCAAATTACCCGTGTTCGATCCCCAGGTGGCAGGCCCGTATCAATGAGTTTTTCAAAAACTTATGTACGAATTATATTATTGGCTTGGACATAAAGACGGCGACGGGCTTACCACCTTTAAGTCCAATGGCAAAGTAAACTAAGCAGAGAACTACGCCATCGGGCCGTCAAGCTTAGGTGGCATTTATATTAATCACGTTATCCCGAAAATATCTTCGGTAGAAGGTGGGTCAAAGGGACTTAATTTTCTAGACTAGACCTCTGTCTATTCCTGTATTGGGAATTGCGTGAAGATATTTACTTATTTATTTGTTTTATTTACCAGTGTACGTAATTGACTTTCTAGAAACTTCTATTTTTAGGTAAATATACTCGTGTACAAAATTCTAAGTATAATTTTGAGTACCTAAAAGATATTATGGTTTTGTTATTTATTACCTTAGTATTATGTTGTTATCATTGAAGCCTATTACGTGGTATCCACACTTAGTTTTCATTAATTTTAGAAATATTTTTAAGGTCATGGACCTCTTTCAAACTTAGAGTTTGGCCATATTAAGTTTCTTTTGCGTCTTTGTAATTACAACCAAAGGTTTGCTTTTGTATTTTGCTCGTATTAAAACAAATCTAAAAAGATATAAATGTGTTATAGGCAAAATATTAAGGCATATATATTCGCATTTAAGCATATGGTAAATTCGCAATCGCGAATTTACTATATGTATTGGGTAATTGGAATTTGACTTCAGAGAACTGTGTTCGATTCCCAGTTGACCCGTACCAATAGGTTTCTCAGAAACGTTTTCATATCGTTTCTACGTAGAAACGTACGTTTTATATCGTTTGCTTGGACATAAATACAGGGACAGGCACACCACTATCTCAAAAATGTTTTCGGTTAACGGTGAATCAAAAGGACTTAATTATCTGATCTCTAACTACCACAGTATTGGGAATAGCGCAAAATTATTATGTTTCGATTATGCGAAAAAAAATTATTTCTTCCTAAGCGTTTGATTGTATTCGTTTTATTGTAGTGCCCGAAATAAAAATATCTTTAATAATGAATGTTATTTAACATAACAGTTAGTCTATAATGCGGTACGATTTAAAAATAAGCGTTGTGAAAGGTAGCAAAAAATGTAAATGGTTAAAAAAGTTCCATTAAAGTCGGGTTACAAATGAGAACAGAACGCTCTCGCGTTATCCCAGTTATCTTCTTGGGAACAGAAACTGCCGACACCGACGCCTGTCAAGCGAATTTTGTGAATATCCTCTGAACTGTGTTCCATTGTTATTTTTCGTTTGTACCTTTTATTCTGGTTATTTTTACTGATATTTTGTGACACTGTCAAGTCGCGAGAAGGGTTATGTAAGTTGTGTAAAGTATTTGTTTGGTACTGAAAAAAGATAACGGAAGTTAGAATCTCTGTGGGATTATATTTAACTTTTTTGACAATTTTCGCAAGGCAAGTAAATTTGTGGTTATACTCTAATTATTATAAAGGTTGCCTTCATATCATATTGCGTACAAAATAATTATTTTTAAATAAAGATCAGAACTTCTAGCAACATAAATATCTTCACGCAATTCCCTATACAAAAGTAGACAGAGGTTTAGTCTAGAAAGTTCAGTCCCTTCGACCCCGTTCGATCCCGTGGCCGTCTTTATGTTCAAGCCTACGATATAATTCGTAAAAAGTTTTTGAAAAACCCATTGGTCAACGAGCCTGCCACCTGGGGATCGAACTGATGTTGATAGCCGAGTGGTTGGGTGATCGGAATTTCGAGTCAGGAGACCCGAGTTCGAGCCCTGGCTCGGTGACGAGCTCACCACCTGTCACATTGTCCCGAAAATATCTTCGGTGGAGGGTGGGTCGAAGGGACTTAATTGTTTGGACTAGATCTCTGTCCACCTCTGTATTGTTTAAATGGCGTGAAGAAATTATTATTATATATTATAAATTTCACATGTTAATTTTTAATTAGGAGGCTTTAGCCCATGCAGTTTTAGTTTTAATTTAATATGAGATTTTTTTATATAACAACATAGATTTTTTTTTATTTATTTAATATCATAGAACCAACAGCACATTAAAAATATAACAAAAAATCTTAAAATTATACTTATTGCCAATAACAGGTTCATACTTTATAAAAATAAAAAAAAAGTATGTTATCACTTTTATAGTGGATGACTCTTACATGATTGTTGTAGTAATCAGTTAATAATAATAAGGTAAAGACAAAAAAAAGTAATATTTAAATGATGAAAACTAAAAATTAAGTACGCATATTGTTATGATTATAAATGTGTGTATGTGAGAGTGAGTGTGTGTGTATGTGTGTGTATTTATGCTTAGATATGTATCTAATTTTAATGTTTATTTAGTGCTAAGCTTATTTCTATTTTAAACATGGATTTGGTAAGGTGGAAAATATCTGTCGCAAAAAATTTTTTATTGTAATTGTTTAATATGCGACATATGACTGAGTTCTGGGCATAATTGGAGTGACACAAAGGTATGTTAAATAATGTGGTGTATCTAGTACGCTTGGTCGGTGCCCGGAATTGAACAACGTTGGCTGCTATTTCGAGGCAATCTATTTTGTTACTACAGATATCATGTAGGAACATCATCTGAAGTAACATTCGACGATCTTTTAACTGCATTAGTTTATGAAACTTGCAAGACTCTGTATAACTTAAAGTTAGTTTATTTTGTAATCGGTGGTTTAACACATTAATAAATTTAGATTGTATTTTTTCTATTTCTTGTACATATGTTATATAAATTGGATTCCACAACACACAACAATACTCCAGAACGCTACGAACGTAAGAATGATATAAAACTTTCAAACAATCTACATCTGAAAAAGGCTGACTGACACGTAGAACGAACCCAAGATTTTTGTATGCCTTAGCAACCGTTGCCGCGATATGATCGGCCATCAACATTTTTGAATCAAAAATGACTCCAAGATCTTTGGCTTTATCCGTGCATGCTACAGAAACGCCATCGATATTGTACTGAAATTTTAATTTCCTTATTTTTCGTGTAAAACTAATTTGGAAACATTTCGACACATTGATTGCTATACGATTATCACGGCAATAGTTACTTAGTCTATGTAAGTCGCTCTGTAGAGCGTGTGCATCCAATTCAGACTTTATGTTGGCATAAATTTTCATGTCCTCAGCGTACATAAGAAATTTGGCATAACGAAAACATTTTCCAATGTCATATAAATAAGACACATATAACAAAGGGCCTAAAATGGAACCTTGTGGTACGTCTGATGATATATCCAAAACGTCCGAGCGGAATCCAGCCACTACAACTGCTTGCGAGCGGTTGCGTAGGTATGAATCCAACCACCGTAGAAGGTTACCACGAATTCCTAACTCCTGAAGCTTGTTTAAAAGAATAACGTGGTCAACGCGATCGAGTGCCTTCTCATAATCTGTATATATGACATCTATTTGGTAGCCATTGTCCATCCCTCTAAGAACATCATTGTTAAAGATAGAAAGATTGGTGTATGTTGAACGACCGCGCACAAAGCCATGCTGTTGTAAGGGAACGTGGCGCAGGATCTGTGGGTAAATGTGCTTATGAGCAATTCTTTCCATAATTTTACTTAGAACATTTAATATGGATATAGGTCTATAATTTTCTATAGCTGATTTTGATCCTTTTTTATGAATTGGCACAATATTAGCAGTCTTCCATATTTTTGGAAAATATTCCTCTTGAAAACATATTTTAAATAATATTGCGATTGGAGGTCCCAAAGACTGTGCACATTGAAAAAAGAAATAGGGTGGGATTCCATCACAACCGGCACCTTTCGTACAATCGAGACTTTTTAAATATTTTACAATATCCGCTGTTGAGATATGCAAGTCGCTAATAACATCATAGCATGGGGCTTGCTCCTCTGAGAATTCTTTGTATTGTAGTGCAGGTGGTGTAAAATTTTGACAGAAATAATTGTTGAATGCATTAAAAATATCGAATTGATTAACAAGAGTACTTCTATTAAATTGCATTATATGGGGATAATTGGATCGGTTATTCCTTTTTGATTTTATATACCTCCAAAACAGTTTAGGTGTCGGCTTTATTTTATCTTGACAAAATTCAAGATAAGAAGAATAACATTTACTTTCGAGTTTCTTAAACCTCCTACGCAGAATAGAAAAAGAACTATAATCATGAGGGTTACCATATTTTTTCCAAAGAGAATGATATTTCGCTTTTTCTTTTATTAATTTCTTTAATGCGTTACTGTACCAAACCGGATAGTTATATGATTGAGAAGTAGATCTTTGGGGTACATATTTATTAATTCCAGAATTTAAAGTTAAGTAGAATTTGTCAGTAGCGTCGTTCAAGGTTTGTGAATTTAAAAATGACCAGTCGCAATCAGAAAAATAAACATTTAAGTTATAATAGTTTGCTTTACGATATAAATATCTTTTGGTGCTGCACGGCCGCATAGAAGGTGTTATAATATCAGTAATGTACATATCTATTGCAGGGTGACACACATCTTCTTTAACTAGAGGACATAAACATTTATCTATACTTATTGATATATTTGAAAATATTAAGTCTAGTATATTTCCATACGCATTTTGAAAGTAATTGTATTGCGATAACCCCAAGTACGATGTTAAGTTTAATAATTCTGACGCTGCGTTTTGGTTTTCCACGGAACCCTTTTATAATACTATTGGGTACTTTGTTTTCCAATCGATACACGGTAGCTTAAAATCGCCGGCCAAAATTAAATAATTATCTGGCATAGAACTACATAGGGATGTTAGGAGTTCACCGATTGCGTTAATTTGCAATGACAAAAACTGTTTTGGAGGGATATAGCTGCAAATAATATTTAAATCATACTGTGAATGAATCGTACGCGCAGGTATAGTTATACAGATGCATTCAAGATGTACGCGGTCAAGGTGAGTTCGCCTGCGCGCTCCGAGATGCGTTGCACATGCAACCATCACTCCGCCGCCGAGCGCCCCGTGGTCACGACGGAACAGCTCATACCTGTCCGAGCTGCACAACTCAGTGTCCAAAATGCCATCACATAACCATGACTCAGTGATTATTGCTATGTCAATATCGGATGAAAAAATGTTATTAAAGAATATATTAGTTTTAGTGCGTAACCTTCTTACGTTCTGGTAGAACAGTTTTAATGCTTTCGTATGTTTAGCCATCGCGAATGGTAATTTTAACTGTAGTTTTAAAATCGATGAAATACATGACTAATGAAAGTGTCAACAAAAATATTTGATATCGTTTTATTATTAAATTATTATTAATTTATCGTTTTATTATTTATTATTGACATCTAGGGTCACAGGACTGCTCACATCACAGGAACGCTGTGGTTGTCCCCCTTTTGAAGTATCTGGTTTCCTAGTAGTTATGTATGAACCTAAAGTATTAGTAGGGGGAGATTGCTCGATAGTGTTCTTTACAGGAGAGTTAGAGTTGTCACCTGTTCTCGGTTGTTTACTAACGCACAGTGGGCATTCCCAACAAACTATTTTTTAAAATCTGAATTTAAGCCCACGCATAGATAGTGATAAAGACGTGCGCAGTTAGTTCGCGTGCATACAATTTTTTCAGACTGACGCACCGCTTTTTTGCATGCATTACAGTTATTCGACATTTTTAAATTATTATCGGTATGTTGTCTCAAAAATAAAAAAATTAAAGTGGGTAGACTTCAGGTACCTTTATTCTTGAGTGCCGATGAAAAATGAGACTTAGTGCTCCCAAATTAGACACTTTAATTGCTTCTTAGTAAGTATTTGTGTTCACAAAGTATTTGTATTCAATAACATGCGTCCACTCTAAGCGATAGGTAGTTACGAAACTGATATAAATAAATAGGTAGGGACAATATCGCATACATTCCTGATCCCAAAGTAAATAGTAAAAGTACTTGTGTTATGCGACCACCAGTACAAGAGAAAATGTTAAAGAAGTGGTTTTCTACATTGATCCGTCTAGGAATCGAATCCGGAATATCAGAGCTGACGACCTGAAAGCTGAAACCGGTGTTTACACCACTCAATCATAGAAGTCGTTATGGAACTAGATATTTTAATTACCACCAATTAAAAAAAAAACAAATATTTTATAAGTATTTAACTGTGTACGGAAATAACGCAGCGGAACATCACTGATCATGTTTGCAGATAATACGCCACCCCTTTATTTATTACCACGATAACTGGGGCGATGATTTAAGGAATGTGCATAATATTTATGATTAAATATAAAAATACTCAATACGTTAATGGAAATTAAAAGGTGATTATGATTATGAACATTTATTATAAAACCCTTACATACCTTATCACTTATTTATTTTTATCCACAAATAAGGCATGACTAATGATCATTGAATGAGCAAAATGGTGGTAAAGTTTGAATTCAAACCAGGAGAAGTGAGTTCAATCACCATAAAGAAGACTCGTATTAAGGCGTCTATGAAAACTTATCGTCTGAGGAAACTAAGAAGGAGCCAAGCTCAAACTTGACAAAAAACTAGACCGCTCTCTAGACCGCTGACCAGTATTATGTTACATAAAAACAATATATTTAGATTACGGCATATGACAGAGTAAATCCGAAAATGTTACCTCTGTTGAATGGCTTCTTGTAGCTAAACTTTAAGGCATTTATTACTACTATAAGATAGTCACGATAGCCGAGTGGTTGAGTGGTCGGAATTTCGAGTCAAGAGACCCGAGTTCGATCCTCAAGTGTCCGTACCAATGGGTTTTTCTAAAAACTCATGTACAAATTATATCGTTGGCTTGGACATAAAGACGGCGACGGGCTCACATCCTGTCACGTTGTCCCGAAAATATCTTCGGTGGAAGGTGGGTCGAAGGGACTTAAATGTCTAGAGTAGACCTCTGTCTACCCCTGTATTGGAGAATTGCGGGAAGATATATTTTTATAAGATAGAAGTTCAAGTAATTAAATGTTTTATTTTTTATTTATTCTTTATATACCTCGCAATATTTATTTATTTATTTATTTATTTACACTTTATTGCAAACCTCACAAAGAAAGTTATACAAAGGGCGGACTTAATGCCATTAGGCATTCTCTGCCAGTCAACCCGAGGCGTGGAGAAATATTGTTAAGGTGCTTTAACCTGGGTTACACAAAAAGAAAATCAATATAGGACCTAACGAAAATAAAGATGCAATATAAAATACTAATACAAATAATAAACATAATATATATACATATACATCAATCAATTCATGATCGGTGCCTGCGGTCTTCATCTAATTACAAGATGAGTATCCCGCAACACTTTACCAATTTTGTTACCATTCAGGCTACACTGCTCTGAAATTCTTTGCCCGAAGACATTAGAAAACATTATTATGATGGTCTATATGGGACAAAAGACCTCTCAATGGGCGGGACTAGGTTGTGGCGTTCCGCAAGGCGGTATACTCTCTCCCATTATCTTCTCAATTTTTATAAATTTTATCACTTCTACTATTAATTGTTCGTACCATCTGTATGCAGACGACCTGCAGATTTATGCACAGTCTGATATTGAAGAACTCCACGATGCAATTAATAAATTAAATGACTGTCTGAAAGCAGTATCAGACTGGTCCTTACGCTTTGGAGTATCTGTGAATGCAACAAAATGCCAATCTTTGCTGGTTGGTAGTACTAAAATGCTAGCTAAAGTCGATGTTGGAAACCTACCCTTTATACGTTATAACGATGCAGTGATTCCATTTTCGGGCTCTGTTAAAAATCTTGGGCTACATATCGATAACACCTTGAACTGGGAAAAACACATAACTGAAGTTAGCCGTAAAGTAACCGCCACGCTACGAGTGCTCTATCGCCTCAAAAATCTTCTTCCATGGGAAACTAAGCTTATGCTTGTCCAGACGCTCATTTTACCAATCATTGATTATGCAGATGTGTGCTTTGTTAGATTTGAACAAAGATCTTCTAAACAAGCTAGAGCGCCTTGTTAATAATTGTATAAGACATATTTTCATCCTTCGTAAGTATGACCATATTTCACAATACCGTTCTCGTCTTAAATGGCCTACTATTCAACAAAGGCGAAACTCTAGAATTCTGCTTGTTCTTTTCTCAATCATAAATGATACTACTTACCCTTCGTATCTTAAGGATAAATTTCAGTTTCAATGCTCAATTCATGATCGGTGCCTGCGGTCTATATATATATATATATATATATATATATATATATATATATATATATATATATATATATATATATATATATATATATATATATATATATATATATATATATATATATATATATATATATATATATATATATATATATACCATTTAAAGAAGAAACGTTGTCATTTAACTGGTCATCGCAAGAAAAAAAAAAGACAAGTCTGAGTCATAGGAATAAAAGGAATCATCATCAGTCATAATGGAATAAGATATATATTAATGTAATTATGTAAAATAAAAATATAAATAATAATAAAAAATAAAAATATAAATATAAACGTAAAATAAAAATACAAATACTTTAAAAGAATATATGTAAAACTAAGAGTAAACTACAAACATGCAAAATGATATAGAAGGATAGCAAACAATCATAATACACCAACCCTCAAGTTGACTGTTTACATTAAAATAAACCAAACTGAAAAAAAAATAAACACTACACAATTATGAACATGTAGAAAATAAAAAAAAAATAAAACAAAGACGAAAACAATATCGAAACAGAACTACAAATATATGTCCAAAATATACAGGAAGCATCAATTAACTAATATAATAACGATAATAACGAAACACTGTTGAAAAATATCCAAAATAATAGAAAGCGAATTTAATACGACGAGGTTAAGTACTACGCAGTGTATATAGTCGTCTCAATGAAGTAAAGAAAATCTGCCACTGTTATTATCTGTGACCATAGAGTAATACACGTATAACCTGGCATTGACATTGTGATTTTGACATTGTTACTATCATTTACTTTAGTAAACTGACATTGATGTTATAATTAGATTTTGATAAATATTACAAATAAAATACAGTAATGGCCTAAAAACAAATAAATAAAGTTATAAGACCAAGTATTCAAAAGTGTTAAAGTCTACAACAAAACTGAATAAAAAATAAAGTGCATATGTTAAAACACAAAGAATGTCAATATAATGTTCTAATTACTTCATCTTGATTATTAAAGGAGTGAAGAGACTATCGCTTGGAAGCGAAACGCCTTGCTCTTTTGATGTCATCACTCTGCTTCTGATTTGTTCTAGCAGGATTATTAGTTCGCGCTATTTCTTGCTGACAAGTAGAATTGGATGGGCTTTGCTGCGAATGAGAGACCTTATTGCTCACTGAAACACTGTCTTTATGACGAGGACTATTGCCAGCCCTGTTAGACGACGGTGCAGAAGCAAACTTGACCTTCAGAGCTTCCAACTCATCTTCAGAGGAGATCTTCTTTCGACCTTCAGGAAGCTTAATATGAATAATCCCATCATGACTCTAAACATTTTTAACCCCAAAATACTTACGGGCATTTTTGTGAACTGCTTGTCGTGTTTTCGTCAAAAATTCACAGATTGAAACAGTGGATCCTTTCAACTTGCATTTTGCCTTCCAAACCTCTGCTTTATTGTGATGGTCATGAAAATAGGCAAGAACAGGCCTAACTTTATCGCTCTGTCTCGCACCAAGTCTATGGCACTTTTTGAGAGAGGAGTCGGCGATATGTGGAAGACCCAATATGTGAAGGAACAAAGGTGGACTTAAGGATAAAAGCATTCTCTGCAAATCAACCTTAAGAATGTTGAATTATGAAATTTTGTATCATGAACCATAGACAACACATATTATAAACAAATGTAGTTTAAACATTTATGAAATCATTATTGTACTCTTCCTATTTCATACTGCAGTATTTAGGTAACATATCTGAAGTCCGCATACCGCTCGATGTGGTCAATTCATGCATGTAGCATCACTGTGTAACTGCTTTCAAGCACGTGAAGGCATCATTTACCGGCTTCAGGGATATTGTGAACTCTGATATTTCTGCTATATAATACGCTTAGTTTGCTCCAGTTAAATACATCGTGTTTTCCGTTCTATTACCTTTTTACTTTAGTGTTCGCTTATTATTTATTTTTTATTTACATATTATATAGGAAAAGTCTACTGGAGTATAGAACTATTACTACGTTATTCTTGTGTACGTCGGATATACGACAGGAAAGATCCTGTATAGTGACGATGCAATAGTCTAGTTGGAAGTAACCCAGCCTTTGATGCTAAGGGTTGCGGCTTTGAATTCCGCTAATATTTGTATGATGAATATGAATGTTTGAACTCGAGACATGGATGTTTATATATATTTATCTATCTAAATAATTATCTTCTTAAGTACTGTACCATTCGCTTGGACACTAAGACGACTTTAGACTCACGTCCTGTAACAGTGTCCCAAATAAGCTTCGGCTGGACTCACACTTCAACAGTGGACTCTTGATAGGCTACAGCCTATCAAGAGTCCACTGTTGAACATATGCCTCCTCCAAAACTTTCCACAAAGTACGGTCCCTAGTCAACTCGATCAACAGTCAAGTCCATCAACTTCCCGCTACATTCTGCAAGTCGTCACTCCATCTTGTGGTGGGTCGTCCTACACTGCATTTGTCTATACGAGGTTGTCATCCTCGAGATCCTTTTTCCCCTACGGTTATCAATTTCTCGAGCTATGCGGCCGGCCCATTGCCACTTTAGTGTGCTAATCCTTATGTTACTTACCATAGTTCTGCTGCAGATGTCTTCATAGCGGATGCAATCACGCAAAGAAACACCGAGCAGAGCCCTTATCTGTGCATACCGCCATATAATGGAGGTCTGTACAAATAAGTCATTGTGTTAGTAGTATAAGTCTGTGCATTGTCCATACACTTCAGCATTCGGAGACTGTGTGAAGATGACTGCCTCCGTGGATGAGTGGCGTAAACACTGGTTTTTAAAGTGTCGCCATCTCCAGGTCCCGGGTTAGATACATCGTGTAACATTTTTTCTACATTTTCTAGGGTCTGTCAATTCCCAAAACAGGGGTAGACAGAGGTCTAGTCTAGACAATTAAATCCCTTCGAACCACCTTTCACCGAATATATTTTCGGGACATTGTGACAGGTGGTGAGCCCGTCGCCGCCTTTATGTCCAAGCCAAAGATATAATTCGCACATAGGTTTTTGAACAATCCATTGGTACGAGCCTACCACCTGGGGATCGAACTCAGGTCTCTCGACTCGAAATTCCGACCACCCAACCACTCGGCTATCGTGACTTATAACTTTTTATTTTGTTCTGGTATTTTTCGAAATTTTTATCCCGATATCTGACGATAGCATTAACCGTCTCCGGTTCTTATAACACCCGTGTGTGGGAAATATTCTCCAGCCGATATCATCACGAGTAATTGTCATTCAAACAAAAACTCCATATTTGAAACCATTTAGCCAAAGATATTTTACTAGAATAACTTTATAAAGGAAAAGTTTAACAAAATTACTACCGTTTGTGGGAACTGCTAAGTAAAATGCAAAATACCGATATAATATTGCCTAACGATTGTAAATTACTAGAAATTAATTCTACACTGGCTACTAGCTGTTCTACTTTTTGAAGCTATTATTACAAAATTTTGCTCAGAGCCGAGCCATAAATAGCACTTGCTTATATTACACAATACGCCAATGACTTAGGTTTAATATAGTTACAGCATGACTAAATTGTCAAAACCTTTCACGAAGTAATAAATTTTTATAACTCTATCTTATCTAACGATGAAGAGAAAAACCACTGAAACCGACTTGGTCAACCCAAAGTTGTCGAACCTTATGTTGTCGTTATCTCTTAGGTCCTAGTTGACTCCCGGACGGGTCAATGTAGGATAATCACTTTTTGTGTTGTCTTTTATCGGATTCTAATTCCTATATATACAACTACCGAGCAAAACCCTTTCACTACCACGCTGAGCAATGCTGAGTTTCCTCATTCGACTAGCAACACTCACTGGTTGTAATGTTTGTGCATAAGATTCTGGGGTATTTTCGACGAGAAGATAGAGCTGGTCATCATTCGGCTGGTCATCACCACTGAACAGCTGTCGGTTGGTCGTCATGTTGGAAGTCAATTTCATTTAAGTATATATATATATATATATATATATATATATATATATATATATATATATATATATATATATATATATATATATATATATATATATATATATATATATATATATATATATATATATATATATATATATATATATATATATATATATATATATTATAAAAAATAAAATATAAAATATCTTCACGCAATTCCCAATACAGGGGTAGACAGAGGCCGAGTCTAGACAATTAAGTCCCTTCGACCCACCTTTCACCGAAGATATTTTCGGGACAACGTGACAGGTGGTGAGCCTGTCGCCGCCTTTATGTCCAAGCCAACGATATTCGTACATAAGTTTTTGAAAACCCATTGGTACGAGCCTACCAACTGGGGATCGAACTCGGGTCTATTGACTCGAAATTCCGACCACCCAACCACTCGGCTATCATGACTTGTTATATATATATATATATATATATATATATATATATATATATATATATATATATATATATATATATATATATATATATATATATATATATATATATATATATATATATATATATATATATATATATATATATATACTATATATATATATATATATATATATATATATATATATATATATATATATATATATATTTTATAAATACTAATAATAATAAACAGACAGGTAGACAGAGGTCAAGTCTAGACAATTAAGTCCCTTTGACCCACCTTCCACCGAAGATATTTTCGGGACAACGATGAAATTCGTACATAAGTTTTTTTTTGAAAAACTCATTGGTACTGCCACCTGGGGATCGAACTCGGGTCTCTCGACTCGAAATTCCGACCACCCAACAACTCGGCTATCGTGACTTATTATATATATGATTTATGTATTTTACCCTCTCGGCTCAAACAGGTTCACTATCTGAGGAGAAATTGCCTACTATTACTTTAAAGTCCTCCATCAACACCGTGTAGTGGAGTTTAGAGCTACATTGCCGTCACTTTGTAACTGAGGTAGGACAAGGTTGGTGCGTATACCTGTATAACTTTTAGCGAATACCATTTGGTTGTTTTGAGTATAAGGTCCGCAACCCTACTCGGTACATTCTCGATTTTGACCACGTTATTATTGAGGGACATATGGACGGTAAACCCATCGCCTCCTTGGGAAAGAGGGTTCTCTCCCGGTGGGAAAACCAGTTACCGGTGTTGACGATTATCGAGTCCTCCCCCTTCATCTTTAGATAATCCGATGGCCGCATTGGAAAATGTCATAACAGCAAAACCGGTCAGGTGTTTGAATCATAGTGAATGAGTAGTGGAATAAGTAAAAGTGATTTTGAGTTTATTTAAATAAAACCGTTGATTAGTTGATGAATTGCTGTTGCTAAAAAAAAACTGATATACTGAGTACCAGCTATAACCGCGGTATTTCTATTTGTTAAGGGTCGAAATTTTTTTAAACATATACGATAATTAGACAATTACAATCAAGGCTGAAACTATAACCTTGTGATACTTAGAATCTGTATTAATGTTCTCTTAATAACCCACTAACCATTGCAAATATTGAACTTACATTTAACGTGTTTGTATGGACGTCTTGCTCCAGCGCCGGATTGAATCAAATTAATCGTTGTTTTATATTTCTGCCTTTTTGGGCTCAGTGCCATATAGATCCATTCAAATGGATTCTATACAAAATTGTATTTTGTAAAAATTCTAATTTTTGAGCAAATATTATAAAATTGCTTAAAATTACAATAATGTCATATACCTCGTGGTAACGGCATACAAATATTACCACTCCCTTTCTTCCCGTGGGCGTCGTAAGAGGCTAGTAAGGGATATCGTTATGGCAACCGACTTCCAGCGGGATAGCCATCTTAAAAAAATTCGGACCAAAATAATCCGACCGAAGATGGGCAGCAGCGTCTGAGGTGAGAGTGGTCTGGTACTGCGATCACCAATCCGCTTGCCAAGCGTGACGATTATGGTAAATCCACCCTACTTGGACTTTAACAGGCCTTTATGTATGTATGTATGTATTATATACCTCGGAAATGCTTGGAGATTTTTCACTATCGCGGGAAAGTCCTTGAAGGAGTAGCAACAGAGAACGGATCACCAAGTGTCACGATCCTTACGTACTTTTTTGCTTCATTCAAATTCATAATTTTCTTTCATACACGCACGTCTAGATATTCGAAAAAACTAAACAACGTTGAAGGACAAAACAAGCCATCGCATGCTGTTATATGAATATGTACAATGTAGTAAATAAACATTTATCTTTCTCTAACTTTTTTTAAACTTTTCTTAAATCTTGAAATTATGAAATATGAATAGATTATGAAATTCATAAAGCTGCCTGATAGTTAAAGTCTAAATTAAGGAAACAATGATAATATATAAGGTAAGTTATTGTACTCTAAATGAGCTTTCGTTCGACTTAATTGTGTTATATTGGCTACAGAATGATTAATTTATGTACGTGAATGTATTACTTACTTTAGTTTAACTATACTACATCTGAGTTAAACCACCTACTGATAGATAATTACTGATTATTTCTACTTATGACTGCTTACTTGATACAAAAAAAGAAGTTATATTCATCGCTTCCTAAAAATAGGTAATATTTATTATATATCACGAAATACAATATATATTTTACAAATACTAATTCCACAGTGAATTACAATTTGGAAAATTGGCCACCGCCTCATACTTATTACATTCCGAAAAATAACACATCGGATTTCAGCACAACGGTGAAAGGTAGCAGTCATCAAAAGTCTCATATTGCGATCGCCAATCCAATTACTAAGCATAACGATTATGGCAAATTTTCCCGTATAGGAGAAACCTATGTCCTGGAGTGGACTTTGAAAATCTATACTAAAATTTTAAAAATAGAAAAAACCTCCAATATTAAAAATGACGATTTTGTTAAATTATCTCAGATACACCGTAAAATTGTTAAAATTTTCGGTGAAAGCAAAACTCGTTCGACGTTTTACTACGATAGCAACTTTTATATTCAACCAAATCGCAACGCGTTCCTTTCAAATTAAAAACGTTGCTATGAATAAGGTGAAATATTTGCAGCAATAAATACACCCAGAATGAAACAAAATTTTATTTTGGAGATGTTTTATTTTAATGTTAGTGAACTGAAACCGAATGCAATGTAAAATAAACTGTAGTGAAATGAAAACCCTAAATCATTTCGCGCAGTTCTGTCCACATGCCACAAGCGCTCAAACACGTAACTGCGTGTTGCGCGGATCATAAAACATTTGGGTCCGCCTCGCCCCAGTGACGCTTGGAAAATTTTTGTCACATTTCCGGTATATTGCCCCGTTACTGCGTGATATCATTATTTGTAAATTATTTACTGCAGGCCGCGACTTTGCTCTATGAAATCAAAAAACGATATTACGATCAAAGTTACGATAGCTGAGTGGTTGGGTGGTCGGAATTCGAGTCTAGAGACCCGAGTTTGATCCACAATGGACACAAGACCAATCGTTTTTTTTTTCTTCAAAAACTTATGTACAATTTATATAATTGGCTCAGAAATAGATACGGCTACAGGCTCCCTACCTGTCGTGTGGTCTTGTGTCCATTGTGAAATGTGTTTGGTGGAAGGTTGGTCAAAAGGACTGAATTGTTTAGACCTCTGTCTACCCAAATTGAGTAACATATATTAAATGTATCTAATAAAATATTATAAAATTACTGTAATTCACTATCAAATAGTTGGAGATATTGTTATATTTAATTATACTGTTTAATATAATAGGTTGAATTGTTGGTATTGAGTATATAACAGATTTAAAAACAACTAATATGGGCGGAATAAATAATCGGAATACTAACACTCCTCACTTTGAACCCACTAGCGGTGTAATCTATGTCAGAGTCAAAGAGGATAGGAAGAAGGTTTTTGACAATTCAAATACATCTGTGGCTGAAACTCTATCTAGGGAGGACAAAGAAAGCGGTGCAACGGGCAATTAGACGACCCAACAGAATAATAATATATTTGAAATATTTGATCAAGCGCATACTTCATCTTGTCTTGAAGTACGATTTACTTGTCTTAGTAATAAGACACAATATGCATACTTCGTAAATAAATAGAGAAACAATGGACATGTATTTACTCGAGTAATGGAACTTAAACTTGGTATAACCATTCATATTATCACACAAATATTTGGCAATGTCCGAATTCGTACCCACAACGAAAAGAAAGGCTCGCTACTGACTAGACTAATGAGTATCATTAGTCATCATCATCGCCATTATAAAATCCTATCAGAAGTCCACTGCTGAACATAGGCTTCAACATTATGCAGATCGTTGCGCCACTTTGGGGGGAGGGCTGGTCTTCCTTCGCTGCACTTTACGTCTTCTTTTAATTTAATATTAATATGCTATAAGCATATTAATAAATTAAAAGAATATTGTATAATAAATGGAACCTTTAATTCAATTTTAAAGGTCTTCTAAGGATTTATTGCATATAATCATGTAATCAGATAAATCATGTAATCAGAAGACTTTTTATACCAAACACGTATGAAAAAAGAAGAAACAAAAGTACGTTAAGAAGTTAAGTAAGATAAAATGTACTATGACACGGTAATGAATTAAAAATTTGCTCAAAGTAATGAATTGTATAAAATGGCAATTAAAAATCTTTTTAATAATATCATCTTAATAACGCTAATTTTAATCTTTAAAACATTCTCATTAAAATCTCAAGTACTTATCTTCATTACATAAAATTTTCTTTACGGCTTCCGAGAACAATATTTTAACCCGGGTTATCGTTGTGCCTACGTTTAGATAAATTTCATTAAACTTCATTGTTTTACATTGCATTGTGTTTAAGAATTTATTATGAACACTAATGTTATATTTTTGAGCAAATAACAAGAGGTATTCCGGTTATAAAATATGAGGAACACCACTAAGCAGTTATTAGGCCACGTGATAATTTTGCAATATGAAAAAAATTAAAACATAATTATATGATATTACATATTACATTAATATATAACGATATAATATATATCTTTATCATTAATGTCATTTTTGGTTTAAAGGAATACATATTATTATTAATAATAAAATTTGACTTATGTGTTAAGTGTTAAGTTTATATTGTGTTAAGTGTACTACTCTTCATGCCACTACTAAATTTTGTTATAAAAATATTATTAATAATTTAATATAATTTGATGATGTTAACGAATTTTGTGTAAAGCTTAGACTTCATTATAAAATCATAGAAAATATATTTAATGTTATTATAAATATTTTAAATATAAAGAACAAAAAGCAAGATTCATGACTTACGGTTTTAACACTTTTTTGCATCGCTACGTCAGACAAAACACGAGGGACGTCTAGTCCTTCATCCCCGCCAGTGTAGACAGAGAATAGGTCGTTAGAGTACTCATGCTCCCTCTCGTTTCCCTGTTTAATAAGGGGCTTCCAAGAAACCCTAGTCGGCTTAATGAGCTCTTTCTTAAGATACCTACGGCAGATGATATCTTCACGACTTCTTTTTACAATTGTCTTTTTGCGTAATTAACATAAAATTGAACACAATATAAAAAGTTACACTAAATATTAACACTTCGTCACTTACGAGTACAAAGACTTAATGAACATGTGGAGTTATTTGAGAACTTTATTTATTTTTAAAATTTAGTCAAAGTCACGATAGCCGAATGGTTGGGTGGTCGGAATTCGAGTCAAGAGACCCGAGTTCGATCTCCATGTGGCAGGCTCGTACCAATGGGTTTTTGAAAAATTTATGTACGAATTATATCGTTGGGGATCGAACTCGACCCACGTTCGATCCCTGGTGGCAGGTGGTGGGCTCGTACCAATGGGCCACCTGCCACGTTGTCCCAGAAGTTTGACATAAAGACATTTATTTATTTTTTAAATTTGTGTAATTGTGTTCTCTAGCCTCTTTTGTATATATTTTTCTGTCTTATCTATTTATTATTTCTGTCTTCCTTTAGGCATGGCTAACTTAGTTTAGAAAAAAAAAGTCGTGATTGGTCTGTCTTTAATGTCAGTTAAAGCTTAATGACTTACCTTAGTCGTTTCCACCAAAAAAATAAGATGTAGTATACTATATATATCTTACTACAAATTTTGCCACTTATTAAATAACTTGACAGCCTATCTAAGTCCATTGCAAACAAAGACCTGTCTCATAAAGTGTATTTTCCATATGTTTATTCACATTTCAATGAATAAAATAGTTCAGTATGGTTCATACTGGCATGTATTCCAGGGCTTTTTAAAAAAGTCTGTGATCAGCTTTAGTCTAATATGAACCTGACTTAACTTATGCGGCCAGTTTAACAGAATCTAAAAAACAACCCTAATGTATCTCATATGCTTAATTGCTCATTATTACACAGGCTGTTTTTTCCCCCTTTCAAACTAGAATACAAGAGTTGTGACTCTTCTATTTGGCGGGAGTAATATGTAAATAAGATTGGGGCACTGAAACACATAAAAGCTTATCGTTGGCCATATCATTTCCGCAAGGGAGTGTTGTACCGTGTGGTAACGGCGTAACGATATTGCCACTCCCTTTATTCCCGTGGGTGTCGTAAGTGGCGATAAAGGGAAACAGCCTTGAATATCGTTATGGCAACCGAAAGATGGCGGGATTACCATCTCTAACAATATCAGACCAAAGTAATGGGACCGAAGATAGGTAGCAGCGTCTGAGGTGCGTGTGATCTGGTACTGTGATCGCCAATCCGCTTGCTAAGCAGGATTTATAACAGTGGTAGAGCCACGCTTCAGCTTTTTTTGTTGCATGAATGGGCCAGCTCGACCGGGGAAGTACCACGACCCCACATAATACCGGCGTGAAGTAGAAGTTTAACAAACTTCTGCGTTTTGTCTGGTAAGTGCAGGTAACCGGAGGCCCACATACCCCCCTTCCCCAATTCTGGGGGGGGGGCAGTCTAAGGCCGGCAACGCATCTGCCATGCTTCTGGTTTTGCGGGTGTTTATCGGGCGGCGGTAATCACTTACTATCATTTGAGCCACCTGCTAGTTTGCCTCCCTTTTCTATAAAAAAAAAACATAGGCGAGACGATTATGGCAAATCCTCCTTACGGGAGAGGTCTGTGACCTGCAGTGGACTATAAGAGGCCGTTATGTATGTATATATGTATTGAAACTTACGACTCCTAAATAGAGGAGTCTTTAATCTCCTCTGGCAAAGATATTATACATGTTGCAGTATTGCAACGTCCTTAACTCACAACTGAATGGTTTCCTTGATGTGTTTTCGTTGTTCAGGAATATTTGCAAAATGAAATAAATTTTGTTATCAGCTACAGAGGGAGCTAAGTACGCAAGCAATAAAGTAATAATATATTTTCCGAGAACTAATATTAATCACATTATATAATAATTGCGTTCGGAGGAAATAAACGAATGCTCTGGAGATACGTGGGAGATAATTACTCTTCTTAATAATTAACTTTATTGTACCTGTAATGAAGTTGTAGATATACTATTTTCTGTAGATGGTAAATTAATTTATTTGTATTGCATTGATGCTTAGTAACATGTAAATGATTAGACTTAATATAAGGAGCATTTAACTTATAAAAATCAACCTAAAACATGTCAACATAGGCTCCGAATTAATTTTTGAATTAACAGGAAGTTTAAAGCAGTTTAAAATTGATGGTAACAGAACTTGCTAATTGATATATCGTGATAACAATTTTAATAATAGTCTAAGATATACCGCTAAATAAAATAATACTAAACTTGTAACAGGATATCAGGATGTTGTTGTTAGGGGCACCAGTTGCGTATTTGTCACAATGTGTGTAGCCAAGGTATGCCGACCGAAAACGAAACGAAGAGATTCGCAATACGACTGGTTTGAAAGATGTTTTTATTAATAAAATGTGCTTGTTCAATGACTTTAGTCAAAATTTTATTTTTAAAAACTTATGTTAGGTTCATATCGTTGGCTTGGACATAAAATATCTCCGGTGGAAGGTTAGTCGAAAAGACTTAATTATTTAGACCTATCACTTTATTGGGAATGGCGTGAAGTTATTATTTTTCGATGGTTTGGGCACGTTGAGCGATTGAATGAAAAACGAATGCTGAAGAAAATATGAAAGAAATCAGAAGTCACGATAGCCGAGTGGTTGGGTGGTCGGAATTTCGAGTCGAGAGAACCGAGTTCGATCCCCAAGTGGCAGGCTCGTACCAATGAGTTTTTCAAAAACTTACGTACGAATTATATCGATGGCTTGGGCAGAAAGGCGGCGACGGGCTCACCACCTGTCACGTTGTCCCGAAAATATCTTCGGTGGAAGGTGGGTCGAAGGGACTTAATTGTCTAGACTCGACCTCTGTCTACCCCTGTATTGGGAATTACGTGAAGATATTTATGAAGAAAATATGCATTGCGACAGTTAACAATAAATAGGAACTTTCGATCGTAACTTTCGATGTGAACAAATTGCTCGAAGAGGATCAAGAATACTCGAATACCTAGATATACGTATGCGAAGGGGGTACGCAAGGATCGATCGACACTGGGCGATCTATTCTCTCTGGCTACTCCGTAAGAGGCTAAAGATATAATAATAAAAAATATATAAATATACGAATATAGTTACTAAAACGGCCACAGGTAAACCATCTGTCATATTCTCCCTAATAAGCTCCAGGGGAAATGTTGGTTGAAAGGTTTTAATGGTCTACACCAGTTTTTATGACAATATTTAGGAAATAAGTATAGGTAAAAGAAAATATTTTTGGACTTAAAAGATCACGAAAATTATTTCATTCTTCCACATCCAGACAATCCCTCTTATTATCGGGAACCCTACGCTTGAAGTTGAGGGTATACGTATATGTGCAGTAGTAGAAAGCCTATTGGTCTTTACTGTCTTAAAAATTCATAGCACGCGAGTGATATAAGGTCGTTCCCCGCCTACGTAGTGAAACATTTTTCACTACTAATCTCAATAAAAATTAAACAAGATTCCTGGCCAGTTAAGGACATCTATAGTTGTTTACTTTATTTACTTTATCTAATTGTATTTACTTTATTTCATGTAGTGACTTCGTAATCGAAATAAATCTATTTTACAAGTTTTATGAGATAAAAAAAGGTGTTTTATTATGTTTAAAGAAATTTTCGTAGTTATGAAGTCAATAGTTAATAGTTGTAGTAGTAGTAGACTACATAAATTGCTTAATATCCTGTAGCACAACTGCAAGGCTTTGACATAACCGCCACGTATATCAAGCGGGTTTGAAATCACAGTACCAGACACCTCGTGCCTAAGACGCTACTGCCCGTCATTGATGTTCATGCTGAACATAAAATTTCTAAACAAAGGTATTTATTCTTCTTCTCTTCTTATATCGATGGCCTATTTTTTCAAAATCATGCCAAATTCATATCACTAGAATATTTTTTTTGGGGATTTATTAGATATTCCGGAAAAAAAATTCTCATTTATATGTTTTTTATTCAAAATGTTACATCTATCAAATGGAACTTTTATTTTATAATACTAATATTTTATGTGTGATATGTTCAATAAAAATTTTGTATCACGAGATAAGTATCTAAGTTTTACGACTAAACTAGGCACCCAAACCGCCTAGGCTAGGCATATATATTAGGACTCAAGATAGGTGATTAATTAAAATAGTATTTCTCTGTTATTTAATATAATTTGTCGTCCGTATTATGTTACCACTTAATTAAATTACTTCCACTTCACCATCGATTTAGTTTTACAGCACCAATAACCGGGCAATAAATTAGTACAAACGTCCACTATGGGTATAAAAAGACTAACCAAAGTGTCATAGATCGTCTCTCAGTCGTCCAGCGGTGCGATGCCGCCCACTAATACGTTTTTACAATCGTCCGATGGTAATAAAACAGGGATGGGACTCGGATTAAGCTCGTTTATCATTCGTTTTGATGGGCCTTTTTGCTGTAATCATTCATTTTTCTTCCGTCGTTATCTGCTTCCTTTACGTTTAAATGCCTCTTGTTACCCATGTCATTTTTTAATATTAACCTCTTTTTACCCATTGTTATTATTATTACCCGTTGAAAAACAACAAAGGGTTATTGGACTAGTTTGTTAATTGTACATTGAAGTTATAAATTTTTCGATACCGCCCATCGAATATATATTTATTATAGAAATAAAACAGTTCTTTTTTGTAATATATACATCACAAATATTGGCGAAAAGTACCTTCGACCATTCCGTTAATTAATAAATATTTACTGCTACCACATTTTATGTTTTATTTTTTAAATTTCAAGTCAAGCATTCTATTCATGCTTAACAATCAATTTCCTTTTTAAAACATTAAACTGCCCTGTACTTTTTCCTCATATTCCCCTTTTTTAAAAATAGCCAATGTAGATTCGGTGGTAAGATAAGGAACGTTTGATTTTTTGTATTTTAAAACCACACATTTTAAAATCTATATTTACCGTATCGTCTCCAAAATAAATGTTTCATGTACCATCCGAATTTTTTAAGTACGTATGGCGTTTTCGTTTACTCATCATCATCATTATTAAATTCACTTTGCCCATTTCCGTTTTACGTCGGGTTTCGCCTTACGGCATATACCCCGATGATACCTTAAGGCGAAATCGGTCGGTTTAATTAAAGAGTGAATTAATGAAGTGAATTGTGCACAAGTGTGTAGCGATGAATTTTAATAACATACCATTTCACCAAGTAACAACAAGCGGAAGTGTAAATCATCATAATAGCCTATCAAAAGAACACTGCCGAACATAGGCCTCCCTCAAAATTGTACAAGTCGTCGCTTTCACTTCTGGCGGGTCGTCTTACACTGTGTTTGCTTGTACGAGGTTGCCACTCGAAAACCTTTCATCCTCAACGGTTATTAGTTCTACAAACTATGTGTCCGTCCCATTGCTCAATTGCTTTTCCTTGCGGCTATGTTGGTTACTCATGTTCTCTTGCCGTGAAAATTCTACTTAAAGAGATCTCATAGAAACACAGCATGAATGTCTCTTTCCAGTATGCTGAACCACTTTGAGATTCTTTCTATACAATCCAACAGAATTACACCGAAGTATAAATTCGATACGAAATTATGGAGTTTCGGTATTTACCTATCGATGAAAGAAATATTTTCGGTGTCTTCGTTATTTTTACATTTTTCTCATTTTCAACTTTGCGTCATTAAGTACACAGTTGGCACCTAAAAAATAGTAAGAAATAACCCTTTAGGTAATTGTAGTTTCTTACTTTTTTATCTTCACGCATCATGTCGGAAGGGGTAGCCAAAGAAAACAAAGAAAAATTGTAATATGTTAAAAGCATATTTTGAGTATGCCCAAAAGATGCAGATGCGATATAATCACAGTGATAGATTATGACACGAATGTTCTGGAACATACAGATGTAAAAAAAATCGACATACTCTATCAAATTAACGTGGCGTGGTAATGGCACTTATGAGTAATATTAATGAATGTCATTGTACATTGAAGCTCAGAATGCCTATTTTAAAAAGTGAAATAAACTAGCAGACTGTAAAAGCCGACTGCTGAGAAAAGGCCTTCTCTCAAATATTTGAGAAAGATTAGATTCTGCCACGCTGCTCCAATGCGTCTTGGCAGACTTCTCACGTTCTTGAAATACATATTTTTATTATTTTTCATACATTCTGGTTTCCTCAAGATATTTTCTTTCACTCGCGGTCACTCGCGTATATAACACTTCACATACACTCCGTTTAGTTATTTAATTGTTATTGTATTTGTTTTGTGTAATATAATACTATATCTAAATTTCTTCATGTACGTTTATAATTCAGTTTCTTCAATAAGAAACCGACAATACTCTGTTCTGCTTTTGATAAAGTAGACTTAGACTTTCATAGATACTTACATTTACAATATACACTATTGAAGATAAGAAAATATACACTGAGGAGACTCTTTCCATTCTAAAGCATGCACCAGACATTTGTAAAAAAAATATTGAAAACGAATGAAT
The DNA here is from genome assembly GCA_029286605.1 of Sericinus montela. Taxonomy (NCBI): domain Eukaryota; kingdom Metazoa; phylum Arthropoda; class Insecta; order Lepidoptera; family Papilionidae; genus Sericinus; species Sericinus montela. The sequence goes on along the minus strand of JAGSMR010000007.1, from coordinate 1,056,495 downwards.
GGGTCTATAAATTTCTGTTACGCACAGGAGTAGATATAGTGTGGTTATAATAAAAAAATCCCTTTAGACAATTTTCCATTATCTAGGCGTCCATTGTTGGGGCCGGTGGTCAGCGTTTTATGGCTGGGAGCAGTGTCGTCGTAACTTCTTATTAAACCGTCGGGGACGCACCGTCTTGCTTCTAATTGATTTAGAGACCGTCATGGCAGTTTTTCCGTAGTATTATTTGTACTTTTTCTGCGTTACATTATATGAGATATGATGATCTCTTTTATTTCTAAAATAGTGTGCTAAAAGTTCAAATAATTTATTAAAGAAATAATTTATATAGTTATTTGAAACAAAGGATGAGCCGACTGCCTAGTTGGCAGTAACCCTGCCTTCAAAGCTAAGGATCACGAGTTTGAAACCCGGTAAGGGCAAACGTTTGTTTAGAGAATATAAAAGTTTATGTGTATATATTCATATTTATCTATATTTATCGACAATATTGTACTGTTAGTTTGGAAATTAAAACGGCGATAAGCTCACCACGTTACACGTTATCCTAAATAAGCTTCGGTGAAAAGTGGGTCAAAAAGAGTTTATCGTTTAGACTCTAGACTAATAAACCTACCCCATATTGCGAAATTGCGCTTATTTGAGCTATCAGGTACTTTTTAAAATTTACCAATAAAACAGATTTATGCAGATTACACAAAATAAAATATAATGTTTTTATTATCATTAGTCCATTCGATGCTCTCATAATACCCTACTGTATGGTTATTCACGTTCTAATAAAATATGACGTGTTAATACATATAAAATTGTATATTTTATAACGCATTTTTCTCAGAACTGGGGTAAACAGAGTGATAGACATTCGAGTCTATTCGAGCAACCTTTCATAAAAGCCTATAGGTGGTAACCGTCTTAGTATTCAACCTAACGGTATAAATAAACAAATATAAATATTTTCACGCAATTCCCAATACAGGGGTAGATAGAGTAATAGTCTAGACAATTAAGTCCCTTCGACCCACCTTCCGAAGATATTTTTGGGACAACGTGACAGGTAGTGAGCCCGTCGCTGTCTTAAGTCCAAGCCAGCGATATATACTTAGATAAATATTGATAAATACAAATGAACATACATGATTCGAGTACAAACAGTCATATTCATCACAGAAATATTCCTAGCGGGACTGGAATAGCTTTAAAGGCAAGATCAATTTTAATTAGACTATCGGTTCGTCGCAAATTTTTAAAAGTAGGTTTTTCAAAATTTTCTATAAGAATATGTTTCGAATGTTTAAAAATTAAGTCTTGCGCAAAGCAAATCTTCGTTATCAAAGAACACAGAATAACAAGAATAACAATAATGATAAATAAATAATAAATAAATATCTTCATGCAAATCCCAATACAGGGGTAGACAGAGGTCTAGTCTAGACAATTAAGTCCCTTCGACCCACCTTCCACCGAAGATATCATCGGGACAACGTGACACGTGGTGAGCCCGTCGCCGCCTTTTATGTCCAAGCCAACGATGTAATTCGTACATAAGGTTTTGAAAAACCCATTGGTACGGGCTTGCCACCTGGGGATTGAACTCGGGTCTCTCGTCTCGAAATTCCGACCACTCAACCACTCGGCTATCGTGACTTATATACAATAATGATATTCTTTGTTATTTTGTATATTGGAGAATGTACAATATCGTATAGATTCAAAAAGCCATTGAACCTAAGCGAATCTTGGTTACCCAGTCAGATCTTTATTTTGTTATCCAGGCATTTATTAATAATTGAAGTGAAAACTTCTTTTAGTGCGGTATGCATATTTTTAGATAAGATAAAATCTCTGGACTCGCGACACCGTTACGAGACGCAGATATAGTGTGTACAAGCATATATGAAATTACATATAGCAGACCGCGAAGGCGTCTATATAAATAAAAAAAATATCTAGTATATTTTTTTCTAAAAGCAGAACATGTCTTCACTTCTGTCGACACTCCCTGAGTACATCCCGGATTTTTTTTTTAATATTTACTATGTTTATTTTAATCACGATAGCCGTGCGGAAAGGACTTCATTATCTAGACCTCTGTCTACCCCTGTATTGGTATTGGCTTGAAGATAATTATTCATTAATTTTATTATTTATCTTTCGTTTTTGGCTATGTGTAAATCCTATATAATATAATATATAAGTGTAAATATATTATAAATATAATACTTTTGATGTTGACAAAATAAAGCACTAAAGAATTTTGTTTTCGAACCATAATGCCATATAATGCACGTCTTCAGATTAACTCTACACTTACAAGATTTACATTACTTTATTAAAGTTTCATATGTAATAATAATTTAGTATGAGTGGGACACATGCGGATTACGCTAAACCTTTCGGTTATGCTATAAACTTGCGTTATCTCTCTCCTGGGGTTAATGAAATTTATATGTCGTTTTATTAAACCGAATGCCACGGGTTGGTCAAAATTTTTGCAACTTCTGTTCAAAGTTAATTATTAAAAAATATTCAAAAAAAGTACTTCAATTTTCAAAGCTAATAGACTTAACAAATTCGTAATTTTTCTTTTCAAAAATACTAACAAATTCTTTAGCACTAAATATTTCTGTTAATATTGTTAATATTAATTTAATTTAAAATTAATGAATTAAGAAAACTAAAAAAAAATTATATCAGAGAATGTATCTCGATTTGGGGTAGTACATAATGATAATCGAGTGCCAGAGTTGATCTGCGTTATCAGATTTCGCAGCCCGTATTCTTCTACCTCCTAATTTGTTAGTTGAGCGATAAACAGCTATTAAAAGCACCAGGATAATTTCTTTTTTATTTAAATAGTTTTTATATTGACGATTGTTTTAGTCCATTTGATAGACTAGTTGGTAGTAGCTTTGCCTTCGAAGCGGTTGCAGGTTCGTATCCCTCTGGGGGTAAATATTTGTATGGAAAATATGAATGCTTCTACTCGAGTGATGGTTTTTTTCTATAAGTACAGGGTGGGCCAAGAATTCGTTAACATTTAAATGTAACTTACCGCGCAAACTATTGCCGCGCGGGGGCACTAGCTCGCTTTTTGGAAATTTAGTTTAAACAGTTTAAATAGTAGAAAAAATTTAGTTTAAACAGTAGAAACAGTTTTATTTAAACGACTTTTCGCTCATTACTGTGAGATGCTTATTTCGCGTTCAATATGGTTTACACGACTTAAGTCAGTGTCCAAGTGCTCCTTTAATAAAGAAATGGGTGAAGAAGTTCGAAGAGACGGGATCTATACTAAATGTGAAACAAACCGGCGGCCCACGGACTTCTCGAAGCGAAGATAACGTGCAGCAAATTTCCGCTTCTGTTCAACGTGATCCAGATTTATCGACACGCAAACTTTCGGCTGAATTAGGATTATCCCGCACATCATTACGCCGTATTTCGAAATTAGATTTGAAATTACATCCATATAAGATCCAGCTAGTGCAAGAACTAAACCCTAATGATTTAAATTTGCGTAAGTCATATGCCGAAACAATGTTAACTCGTTTCAGTAATTTTCACAACATCTTATTTTCTGACGAAGCCCATTTTCACCTCAATGGACATGTAAACAAACAGAATTGCAGGTATTGGAGCAGCGAAAATCCTAAAGCTAAACATGAGAGGCCACTTCACTCTCCTAAGGTAACTGTATGGGCTGCAATTTCAGCAAAAGGAATCATCGGACCTTACTTTTTTAAAGATGCTCGAGGCCGTTCAGTGACTATTAATTCTGCCAAGTATGTGAAAATGTTACGGGAGTTCTTAGCACCTATGCTACTGGAATTTGCTGGCTATAATCGTAACAAATGGTTTCAACAAGATGGAGCCACGTGTCACACATCGAACGAATCCTTGCCGGTGGTCAAAGACATGTTTCCGGAAAAGCTGACATCTAGACGGGGTGTCATCCCATGGCCACCCAGAAGTCCAGATCTATCCCCAGCAGACTTCTTTTTATGGGGTTATTTAAAGAGTCGTGTCTACATTGATAAACCGGATACACTGCGTCAACTTAAAGAAAAAATCATCGAAGAGATGTCGGCGATCTCGCGGTCTCTTTGCAGAAGAGTATACGAAAACTTCAGGACTCGCTTAAATGAGTGCGAAAACCGAAACGGTGATCATTTAGACAAAATAATTTAAAAAATAAATTACAACTAATTAGCTTTATCGTAAATAAACGATTTCTAAAATATGTTAAATGGTTTTTTATAAGATTTTTTCAAATGTTAACTAATTCATGGCCCACCCTGTATGTAGTATCATTATCTTCATCTGTCACATCATCCCAAATAAGCTCACGTAAAATATGGATCAAACAAACAAAATTGTCCATAACTACCACCACAGTATTGGGTGATGAATGAGTTTTTCAAAAACTTATGTACGAATTTCATCGTTGGCTTGGACATAAAGGCGGCGACGGGCTCACCACCTGTCACGTTGTCCCGAAAATATCTTCGGTGGAAGGTGGGTCAAAGGGACTTAATTGTCTAGACTTGACCTCTGTCTACCCCTGTATTGGGAATTGCGTGAAGATATTTTTTTTTATATAGTATTGGGTGAAACCCACAGATACCTGATTTTTAATATACCTTAAAACATCTTAAATAAATTGAAAAAAAATATTACCGCTATAAGGATTAAATTTTCGACGCCGTCTTCACCAAGACATCCATAAAACTATTTATTTTTATTGTTTCTTTGAGCTTCACTTGGTAAAGACATTTATTTATTCCACGGAAAATATTTCATGCATTTTAAAGGGAAGATAACATACCATTACACAATAAGTAGGACACCCTTACACGCTTTACAGTAACTTGCTGTATTTATATAACTTTATGTTTGTCTTTCGTAAATGAAATATAACAGAGAGAGAGAGAGAGAGAGAGAGAGAGAAATATAATAAAATAATAAAATTAAGTAGACAACTTTATTGTTTATATACTCATAAATCAAATCTTTTGATAAGAAATATCTTTGAAAACATTAAAGTATCTTCCCTGGTTTAAATAATAGAATCGATATTTGAGTTTATAGAACTGATAACATAATATCCGTTCGCGTTGATGTCTTGTCTTAATAACCGTCAATCTCATTAAAATAATTAAGAAATAAATTACTATATGATTTATTATTAAAAAAATACTAACAGCTTTTTTTATTGGAAGTGCGTTTCGCCTTAATTTTTAATGCTTATGCAGATTTGAATATTGAACGTGAAAATAACAAAATGAAAGCACACGTTCTTGGGGTACATATTGTAATTTTCGTCTCTAATTGAAGTACAAAATATAGCCTGTACTACTCTATGGTAATGCATCTTTCTATTAAAGAAACAAATTAACTGACTTTCAATTAATATTAGTTTGGATGATATATCTCACATCAGCAGCGGCGGTCTGTCAACTTAAATCATCACTAATTTAATTGAAATATTGTTTTGGTAGATGATTATATGTCAATCTGTTCTCAGTATGTTCTGCAGCTCTTTAAGCAAAGTTCTTTATAGATTATGAGGTTTGAATAGATTTAATGTGGGAATGGCGTGGTACATATAACATACACTACCACTTGTTGTTATTCTCCGAATAGCCATTAGGCTCGTAAACAGGCAGAACTTTTCGAAATTTGATACAATGCGATAAGAAAGGTAGAGATGGTAAAACAGCTGGAGTAAAACAATTTCATGTTCTGAAAAAGAAAAAAAGTGTCGAACCTTCTCCTGGTTTCCTTAAAGAATATTCGGGAGAGGCATTTACCCATATGAGCACCTATAGATGGGCACATGCCTCTTCAATTCTCTTCTATCTTTATTACCTTTTTAATTAAAAATTTAGCCACGATAGCCGAGTTGTTGGGTGGTCGGAATTTCGAGTCGAGAGACCCGAGTTCGATCCCCAGATGGCAGTACCAATGAGTTTTTCAAAAACTTATGTGCGAATTTCATCGTTGGCTTGGACATAAAAGACGGCGACGGGCTCACCAGCTGTCACGTTGTCCCGAAAATATCTTCGGTGGAAGGTGGGTCATAGGGACTTAATTGTCTAGACTTGACCTCTGCCTACCCCTGTATTGGGAATTGCGTGAAGATATTTATTTAATTAAAAATTTAACCTTTTCATTACCTTATTAAATGACCACATAATTTTCTTACAAAATTTTACTTAAAAAAATTATGTATCAACAATAAATATCATTTTACACTAGCTTAATGTGTGTCTTACTAGGGTGTTCACTTTTAACCTATTAGCATACGTAATCAACACAGGTGTTTGCGAAGCAATATATTGCAGATACGGCCTGTCAGCGCATCTCGCCCTTCGTAAGGGCTCTCGACCCGCTTAAGTCCATCGACACAGGTGGTGAACGCTTGAGGACACTCATGTATTTAAAGTGTATTTAAAGTCGAAAATTGCTTTTATCACTTCACGTACGGTAAGCAAAACAATGTTATAGATTTAAATTCATAAGGGGCTTATGTAGTGTTTGCAAATCATCTCATTAGAAATGATAATCGAGTAAGAAATACTCAATACATAGCGCCATAATGAAATTGAAGCATATGTCGGTTGATGAGGAATGCCACGGCTAGATTTTATTAGTATTCTTATGTGATTGGAAAAGCCGTCTTTGCCAAAAACTTCATACATATATTTATTCCCGCTTTTGTAGAGGAATGTATTGCCTAACTTAACTTAAATTAACCATTTTAGATTTATTCTGTAATAACGAACCTTCAAATGAATTCTGAGCATTATTATAACACAGCTATAACTTAGAGGAAATACGTAGCCAGACGGTAGTATCTATCGGTGTTTGAATGGGCCGGATTGACTGAAGCAGAACTTCGTTATAAACCAATCTAAAACTATACCATAGCCGCATAATGTAGAGGCATCTTATACGTCGGCGTGTTGTTTGATGATTGAGGAAAATGAAAACCCTCATCTTTCCCTTCCATTTTTCCTTTTCCTTTTATTTTAATATAGGTAAAACACCCACAGTCCTGAAGTTGTTGCGGATGTACATGGGTGTCGGTAGTTACATAATATCAGTGAACCGGATTGCTCCTTTGTTAGCTTTTTACGTAAGACTAAAGTATGTTATCTGTTTATCATCCAATTGACATAATGATCATATATACATCACAGAAAAGTGGCCTTAATGATAAAGTCGATTTGGTTTTCTTAGTTAGTAAAAATTTTAAAAATAAAATTCCTAAACGCTGTAATTTGTAGTCACGATAGCCGAATGGTTGGGTGATCGGAATTTGAGTCAAGAGTTCGATCTCGGGGGTAGACTCGTACCAGTGAGTTTTTCAAAACTTATTTATTTCGGTGGTATAGACATACATACGATGAGAGGCTCACCACCTGTCAATTTGTCTAAATAAATGTGTGTGGTGAAAAGTGGGTCTAAGGGACTTAATTTTCTGTACATCGATCTACCCCAGTGTTTGAGAATAGCGTGAAGATATTGTTTTCAATTTCTAAACCATAAAGTTAAAAAGGTTCTGCAATAGAAAGTCTGTGATATTTTAATTAATATTATCATTAATACAATTGGTATGATGATATAATTAGTACATAAAAGATTTTCTTAACTGACTGAAATAAATGCTACTTTTGGATATAAAATTAAATCTACTATCTATCTAATAAAGTAAATATACTAAAGTCGAACTAAATATGGAAACAGCTAACTTATTGTTGTCGTAATGTTATTGTGTGTCTTAAAAACATTTTCCTGTTTGTCGTCGAATCAGAATGTAAATACATTTTGAGTCGTTTAACAAATAAAACCTTTGTATTTACAAGTACGCTTAACAATATAACAGGCTGCTTAACCTTCTTTGTTCAAGTAATAATCGATTTATCGAGAACCAATTTGATTTTCTTTGCATGATAAAGTTTGGAAAAAGGAGCAATAAGTATAATATTTTACCGAGATTTAATTTAAAGAATGTACTAAAACGAATATGATGAGCTTCAATTGTTAAAAGTAATACAATCTTAGATGCTCGTTATATTTTTACCATATATATTGAGTACTTGTGGTAAACAGTATAGGTGTTATGTAAAATATAAATAAATAAATAAATACCTTCACGCAATTCCCAATACAGGGGTAGACAGAGGTCTAGTCTAGACAACTAAGTCCCTTCGACCCACCTTCCACCGAAGATATTTTCGGGACAACGTGTCGCCGTCTTTATGTCCGAACAAACAATATAATTCGTACATACGAGTAAGTTTTTGAAAAACCCATTGGTACAAGCCTGCCACCTGGGGATCGAACTCGCGTCTCTCGACTCAAAATTCCGACCACCCAACCACTCGGCTATCGTGACGTTAGGTATTATGTGTACCTGAATTTTAATACGAGTGTGTAATAAACAATTAATATTAAGTGATAGATTTTCATTTGTAGCTAAGAGTTTCTGGTTCCGATCCCGCTTACAGCAAATATTAGAAAGATAAATAAGAAAGAACTCAAATAAAGGATATTTCTTGGTTTTATCATTTTTTAATCCACATTCACATAACACAAAATTCACATTAAATCAACGTAAATGCTCAAATGTGATGTGTCAAAATATTTTTTTTTTGCAAAGTAAAATTGAATAACAAATACTTATTGATATCTCTACTGGGTCATTACTGCCTTTTAAAAAGAAAAACTATTGATCTTTGATCCTTCGCGATGCTTAAATGTATAAAATCACCGTGAAACAGCAGGGTCTAGTTCATTTATCACCAACCCTAATAGACGTTTTTATCTAATGCCTTTATTCTTTTAGCGATGCTTTTTCTAGTTTGTCCCCTTTTCGCCTTCCTTACAGAATTGCGGTAACAGACCCTTGGGCTTTATTACTATAAGGTAATTTATTTTCTCTACTTACTTTCGGTATTTTCTTATGAAGTTTACTTTTGCTTTCTTTGAATCCCTTAATGTCAACTCTAGCGTTATTTTATTGTTTTCGAAATAATAACGTATAGAGGTGTTACGAATCATATATAAAAAAGTTTTTGCCGTATATAACTCTAAAAATATATATATAAATAAATACACACAATGATAGGAACGACGTCACTTACATTATTATGATTCCAAGTTATAGAATCATAAATAATGAAGATACAACAAACACCCAAACACAATGTTTTTGCTAAGAACTGTTCTACATTTACCCAAATAGGAATTTAACCCGGGAGTTCAGAGATAGCGAGACTATTACAATTGGTTTGTACGCCACTCGACCACGGAGGTCGTTAACAATGTGTTACTAATGTCTATTTGTTGAGTGTTTCAATATATTAATTACTTGTCTTAAATATCGTTAGAGGTAAAAAAAAGTAACCAGTGTCGTCAGTAAACGCAGTCTCGAAAAATACGAGACAAAATCAAAACTGACCAATAACGCCGTCGGAAGGTCAATGGTGCCAGTATGGTACTGCGATCGACAATCGCAAACCTTCCCATTATTGCACATCGCCTAATGGGAAAGACTTCTGTTACGCAAGCACTTTTACAAGCCAAATGAAAAAGTAACTAAATAAATTAATAAATAACGTAACTATTTTGAATTCAGTTGATTTCAATAAAACCTTTAAAAAGCGTTTCATGCATACAAATTTTACGACTCATTAAAAACCATTTTTGGCTAAGTCTAGACTAAGTTACGTATTGCTTGCCAACAATGAAAATTACCTTTATGTAATGCTCAAGAGACTCAGGTGGCATTATAAAGGAATGGATGCATAAGCAATTTACTTTCGCCTAAAGGCTGTCATAATATTATACGGACTAGTTTCGGGTTTTATTTTAAACTTTCAAATTGCTTAGTTTTTAACTCTGGTAATGTTCCATTATTCACGGTTAATGTATTTCAGATTTTGTTATGTAAATATATGTGAATTATTTAAATATATAACCGTATGTTGGATCGACCTCATTGCTTAGATGCTAGTGACCCTACCTTCGAAGCTAAGGGTTTCGAATCCCGCCAGGGGCAAATATTTGTGTGATGAATACGTTTGAACTAGTGATTTTTTTATTTAATTTTGTTTAATGCAATAGTATGATGGTCTTCACTTTTATTTTTCAAATTAGTTTTACGGTGGAAATATAGAATGGAATACCTTCAGATATCTATAAAAATTGCTATTAATATTTAAAACCAAGCTTTAATATTGTATTTTTAGTGGTTCACGACAACAGCCAAATTACGGTACATCCAATACTTTAACCCATTAGGGTGCTGGCAGTGAAAGTCTACTCTAAATACCCGTGTGTAAAATAGTTCAAATCATCAAAAGCTCAACGTACGTGCCCTTGAGTTTAGGATTTTATTTTCTTTATTATAGTTATCATACTAAGCTACTTTTATACTAAAGCTTTTAATGCCTAATTTATTCACTTCATCAGATTTTGATATTTTGTGTCTTAAAATTTCTAAATATTTACTGTCTCTTTCTTTTTACTTTTCAAGCATTTTATAAAACATTTTACCTTAAATTATAAGAAGGAATGATAAACGCTAAATTGTAGAAATGCTCACTGCGTATGCATTGAAGCTCGGAGCGAGTCAATTCCATGCGGTCGGACATTGCGTCCGTCGCTATGAGGTGTTAACTTGTACATGAAGGGAAATGCGGTTTGGACTATGCATGCGATAATGGACAGCAATCCTATACGTGTCAGGCATTTGATTGAATTTGTTGGTGCAATAACTGGTGGTATGAGTCAATGACTAACATGTTTTTAAGTTTTTTTATTTGAGAAAACAGAAAATTTTAGATCGATTTCTTTTTATTCATGATTTTAATATAATACTACTACTGGCCCGTTGAGTGGTCGAAATTTACTTAAATATTTTTTTTTTGAATAATTTATCGACAATCTCTATTCTATAAGACAGTCTGACAACAGTCAGACACAGTGTTTACATACTCCTTGACAGACTATTACGCGTTTGACATTGGCAGAATTAACAAAATCATTATGGGTATTGTAATAATGAAAAATTTTACAGTGATTCCAACAAATATGATTCGCATGAAAATTATTCATTTGTAATATCGACGTTAAACCAATTTCTCTTTCCAAAGGTGTCAGTTATGACTCGATTATGGTAGTTAATTGACAATAGTCTTATAACCTTAGGGAACTGATTACGTCAAAGATGTTAGATCTCGGAACACGTAGGCGGCGAAAGCAATGCGAATATGCGTAAGGTGACTAATTATGACTGAAACAGGGCAACCAATTAAATAAATAATAAATATCTTCACGCAATTCCCAATACAGAGGTAGACAGAGGTCGCCTAGGTAATTAAGTCGCTACGACCCACCTTCCACCGAAGATATTTTCGGGACAACGTGACAGGTGGTGAGCCCGTCGCCGTCTTTATGTCCAAGCCAACGATAGAATTCGTACATAAGTTTTTGAGAAACCCATACGTACGTGCCTGCCCCGAACTCGGTTCTCTTGAGTCGAAAATCACTCGGCTATCGTGACAATCAATTCGTGTCCTTTAAAAATATTTTGATATCATGTGGCATGGTAAACCTTTTTTGGATGCTTTCGCTAATTATATTACAAAATCATTTTTTATGTTACATGTGGAAATTATTTATAGTTGTACACGCGGGTGGCAAATAAAATCAAAGCTAGTATAGTAAGAAATATTTTAGTTCACTACGTTTTACTAGCCAAAATTTTTTAATAGAAAGCCACAATGTAGATAATTATTATGATGATTTAATCATCTTATAAACGCTTTTTAGGTATGTAAAATTACTTAATTAAAAAACAAGTCATGAAAGCAGCTCATAACTTTAACACAACCTAAATAGTTGACATAAGAATCATCTCCGAGAGTTCCGACAGAGTTTCAGATAAATTCACAGCGATTCGCGGAATATTCGACTTACATTCCTCAAGCGTAATGCGAACTTACGAACAAAGCATCCCTTGTACCGCTTAATACTAAACAAGGCTTCGCGCCACTGCCAATTCATGCCCCCACCACTACAATGAATTGCAGCTACCGTACAACCTCATCGGAACTAACTCTTACTGGAAAACTGGGGGCACAATTTCTAGGAATGTGTTTTATGTCGGAAGCAAATTTGAACATAGAAATGTTTAATTTTATTTAACAATTAATATAATAATACTTTTACGTCGACTACTAAACCAATACAATACTATTATAAATGCAAATTTTTATTTGAAATGCGTATAATTTGAAGATATAAAAGTAAAAATTTCAAACGAACATCGACTTGTCGGGGAACGGGGAATATAACGCCGTAACTTCATTCATGAAGAAAAGCGAAGTTGCGAAATGTATATTTAAGGCAGTACAAAGTTAAACGCGTCTCACAAACTCCACAGTATTAGATACAACGGCGGAGAGAACAGGCGACGGAAAGACGAGACACTTTAGAATTTTAGAAATTTTCGCACAAAAACTTTGTAATATAGCGTAGAGGCGCTACTCGGACGTACAACATAAATCATTGAAGTTGTTCTTTGTTTAGAAGAACTTTAACTTTAACAAAATTTACTTACATTTGCAATAATAAGTTGTGAAGGACTAAATTTGTTAAATAGAATAACCGTTTGAAACGATTGAAAATTAAAATGATTGAGAATTACGCATCACTAAGTATGAACAATATTTTTTATTGTTCTAAATTAGTATGCCTTACCGTACCTTATAGCCTATTAAAGTTCACTGCATGACGGGTTTTCCCAAAATTTACCATATTCGCCAAGCAAAACTGCCTATGCTAATTCGGGTATAGAAATGTAAATATTTAACCCGCCCCAACCAATTGGTAGTCTTTGATTTTCACTGTTTCTTAGTTCACCTTCTTCGACATACCCATCAAGAAAGTACCACCACAATAGAATGTAACATCCTCATACTTACGCTGACACCATGTAGCAATTACGTGAGTTAATTTTCTAGAATACTTCAATAATAAATAGGTATAGGCATCCAAAAAATGTAGACATAAGTGTAAAGAATGATCAAAACAGAGGATGCCCATAGAGTTTCTTTCTCCTGTTGCTTCTCCGTCACAGAAATCTCCTTACGAAACGGCGGTAGACAGAAAAATGAGCGATAAACTAACGTGCATTCTTATTTAGAAAAATAAAACACTGAATAAATGAATCAATTTGATTATATAAGATCTTGATCTTTTAATTGTTCATAAATTATCATCATATTTTATTTTGCAAAACCCATTGGTACTAGCCTGCCACCTGGGGATAGAACTCGGGTCTTTTGACTCGAAATTCCGACTACCCAAACACACGGCTATCGTGACTACTATTTTTATCTTTTTTTATAATCAAACAATAAAAAATAATGTAACTACTAAATCTAAGCTTAATTAAAGCAAATATTACGAGGAAGCTGGCAACCGTTAACTACAAGATTTGACGACTAGTTCACCTCGTTCTTAACTTTTACTTTTCGCTTAAAGCAAAAACTGCTTGACTTATATTGCGTTTAAAACTTAAGTCGAGAATTGAGTTCTTAAGAGAAAAGAGATGCTTTTAACCATTAAATAAAAAGCAGTCACTTTTTATTGAAAATTTCAATAACAAGTGTGAAACAATAACAAATATGGAAATATGACGGTGAAATTGGTGATATCATTTACTTGTATTAATATCACTTTATACATTGTTTAATTATTTAACATTTAAGAGTTGAGTCACTATAGCCGAGTGGTTGGGTTATCGGAATTCAAGTCAAGAGACCCTGAGTTTGATCCCCAGGCGACAGGCTCAAAATGATGGGGTTTTTAAGAAAAAAACTTATGTACAATTTATTTCGTTAGCTTGGCCATAAAAACAGCGACGGGCTCACCACCTGTCAGAAAGAAAGAAGAAAGAAAGAAACATTTATTAGGCACCTAAAATTAAATATAAAACTATAGAAAAAAAAACATAAATATATACTAAATTTTAAAACAGTCTTTACTTTGCTGCAGTGCAATTTGCCAAATAAGGAACAAACACATATATTTATACAGATATATATATGATGAATTTAGTTTTGTTAGGAGATACTCGCTCATTAAATACCCAGAATATCTAGTGATCAATGACCGTCGACATGAACGAGAAGAATGACTAATATTAATAAAAAGAGAGAGACCCCATCCTTATAATAGGAAAATTTCAAAATTCATGTACACTACGGCAAAATAGTGTAGGAATCGAAGATTATATAAAATTTATTCCTGTAGTTGTTTGTTTAATAATAATTATTTTAACTTTTATCTGAAATTTTGTATCGATTGCAGATTTCGTAGCTTGAGGCCCTAGTTATATATTTAAAGCAGTTTTCTCGAACCCAATCTCATTTTTCATAAAGATAAACGGATGTTTTCGTCTTGACTGTTATTAAAATTAAATAAAAAAGTTGCAAAGTGTAATTTCCACCGGGAATCCATTTTTAACATCTTAGTTCCGTTACGTGATAAGTCACGATATCCGAGTGATGGGGTGGTCGGAATTTCGAGTCGAGAGACCCGAGTTCGATCCCCAGGTGGCAGGCTCGTACCAATGGGTTTTACAAAACTTATTTACGAATTACATCGTTGGCTTGGACATAAAGGTGGCGACGGGCTCACCTCCTGTCACGTTGTCCCGAAAATATCTTCGGTGGAAAGTGGGTCGAAGGGACTTAATTGTCTAGACTAGACCTCTGTCTACCCCTGTATTGGGAATTGCGTTAAGTTCCGTTAATAAACGGCGTGATATGTGTACGGGGAGTATTTTAAAGCAATAGCGAGCACTGGCGTTTTGGACACACTACATGAGTTTCCGAGAACGCGCTAAAAGTCTAGATCCTAAAATAGCGTTAGCATAGTTAAGCTTAGAAAGGACCAGTTACGTTATCCCAAAAATATATTCGGTGGAAGGTTGCTCGAAAGGTCTTATTTGTCTAGACCTCTCTCTACACTGTCTACACTTGTATTCAGACTGACATGAAGATATTTATTTTTATTATTTATAAAGTTGAGTGTATGAGGGGAGACCGATTGTTGAAGAATATATATAAACGAAAGTTAACATTAAACGGGGTCAAAGTAGGCCGAGACTAACTTTCGAAGATCAAATTGCTCCAAGGGTTAACAGTACTTCTATTAAGAAAATTATGAATTTGACAGAAGCCAAAGAGGTATGTAAAGATCGTGATGCTTGGCGATCTGTTTCTCCGGCTACCCCACCAGCTATACGTGAAGATAATTATCTTTATTTTATGTAACAATTAAGACCTAGTACTAAAATTCTACAAAATTTGGTAAAATCTACGAACGGTATCACATTCCTCAGATCAGAAGTTTTTATTGATATCCATAAAAAGGTAATTACAGAATCATAACTATTGTAGCAGTAAAGTTAGGTGAGGAAGGTAATAGAGCATATTCAAAGATTTCCGGGTGATTGCAGACCGTGCGTGACTGGCGGGCGAGCGAACATAACTAACTCCAACAACCTACGTATTAAACTAAGTTCATAACTTCGGCAAACGACAGTTAGAGTTGCCTGTACAGCAGTGAACCTGAAGTTATGTATTGCTTTGACTGTGGAGGTAATACTGGTCGGAGACACAATTTTATAAATAAAAATCAACTTTGTTATTAATGAAAGACCCTCACTTTAACATTTTGACTTGGTAAGACAAAGCGTGTATGAAAACTTTGATAAACGCACAGATATTGAGAAATTGAAAGTTTAACTTTTTCATACAATTTACTCGCATTAGCGAGTATAATATATTTATATCTATTAAGATATAAATATCGTAGATATAAATTAGATATCCGTTTTTACAATTTGTAAATCAATCGCGCACAAATTTGTTGAAACATTTAATGGACAACGCCTGGCGTGGCAACTACTATAATACGAGTACATTTGTAAACGATGTTCACTGTGTTGAAGTTTAACTAAGTTTAGGTTTCCATCCACGGTAATTTTATTGAAATAAGTTAATAATTAATGTCAACAATGTAAAACTATAAAGGGAGTCTAATTATTAAGTGCCACGACAAAGTTATTTCGGTGCCGGTGGGTAGATTCCTTATTTTGCAAGGATGGAGACTTTTTATTACTTTCAATTAAGTAACGACCTCGCCTAGTCGTTAGTGCACGTCGTAATTGAAAATTAAATTAAAGTGCTTTTTTATTTATTAAAGCGTATTTTAAACAGAACATTATTCGGTATATTGATGTAGGTGTGGACAATTTCAACTTCGTAATAACGACATGTACCGCATTTTTGCTATTATTCAACATGTTCTGAGGATAGACTAGAAATAGTATTATAAATAAATAAAGGAATGTCTTCACGCAATTCCCAATACAGTAGTAGACAGAGGTCTAGTCTAGACCATTTCGACAAAAAAGTCGTTTCGACCCACCTTCCACCGAAGATATTTTGACAGCAATGATATGTGGTGAGCCCGTCGCCATCTTTATGTCCAAGCCAACGATATAATTCGTACATAAGTTTTAGAAAAACCCATTGGTAGGACCCTGCCACCTGGGGATCGAACTCAGGTCTCTTGACTCCAAAATCCGACCACCCAACCACTCGGCTATCATGACTTTAGAAATTGTATTAATGTAATTAAAGGGGAAGAAAAATATGTCGAAGAAACAATGAAATATTTATAATAATTTTCCTATTTATGATTCATGAACATAAAGTATGTAAATTAGAACTCTTAAGCTGCATGTATGATCGTGGAAAACCTGGCCCTCATTTGATCGGTGGCAATGAACAGAACATATAATTCCTTAAGGAATTATATGTTCTGTTCATTATGTTTTCCGTGTGAGAGGCGCCCTACTAATCGATCGTCTCTGCGGCAGCGGTTATAAATTTATACTAGTCCTCTAAAGAGTTAAGGTATTAAGGAAAACATTTTAATATAAGTCTGTTGTTTTAAGTTTGTTGCAGAAGTTGAATTAGGCAAGTACTTAATGTAAGATGAACTGTCACCTCAACTATGATTTTAATGCTATTAGAATCTTAAAAAGCAGCATCACATAAATGTGACCTTATTTATATATCTATTGAATAATTTTTTTTTATAGAAAAGGGATGCAAACGAGCAGGAGGCTCACGTGATGGTAAGTGATTACCGCCGCCCATGGACACCCGCAGTACCAGAGGCATAGCAGATGCGTTGCCGGCCTTAGAGTGCCCTTCTCCCCCAGAATTGGCGGAGGGAGGTGCGTGGTCCTCCGGTTACCTGCAAAATTGAATACAAATATAAATAATGTTCTGTAAAAGCTCATCATTGGACATATCATTTCCGTAAGGGAGCCTCCCGTACTGTGTGGTACCGGTATAAGAATATTGTCACTCCCTTTCTTTACGTGGGTGTCGTAAGAGGCGACAAAGGGAAAACAGCCTTGAACATCGTTATGGCAACGGGTGTCTGATGCTGCTATCCGCTGTCGGTCGGCTGAATCCTGGTCTAGCATTTTCGAGTTGTTTTTCCCGATTGTTTGAGTCTTATTTTATTTTCTCTTTGTCACCTCCTTCGACACCCACGGGTAGAAAAGTGGCTGTACATTCTTACAAGACACAAGAAAACTGTTGTAAATAATAAATATTATCAAAGTTCAATGTTTCAGTTTTACAAACATCACAATGATTGCTATATGGTTCCCTGGATTTGTCTACTTAAGTACGGAGTTGAACGGTACACGATGTCCCAATTTCGGCGAGCTCACCTCACGGTGTTACGTTATGTTCTTTGAACTACAAATTGCGTTTACTTAACAGGAATGTTTCTATTACGCCATCACTTTTGCAGAATTATATGCAAGGCTGCTTAAATTAAAATTGCGATACGAGTAAAGCAAAATTACACAAATTACTCTAAGTTTCATATAGTCACTATACTATTACTTTTATAAGTATATTAGCATAAACTCTTTTCCAGTTTCTTTGAGTATACCACTAGAACTATTGCGGATCTTATAGTAAAAATATCTTAAAAGTATTTTATTAAAGTATCTAAAAGTATCTTATAAAAAGAACTTTTTGGCTTTTTTTTTCAAAGATTTAATGAAAGTTCTTTTTTATTACTGTTATATATATATATATATATATATATATATATATATATATATATATATATATATATATATATATATATATATATATATATATATATATATATATATATATATATATATATATATATATATACATATATATATATATATACATATATATATATACATATATATATATATATATATATATATATATATATATATATATATATATATATATATATATATATATATATATATATATATATATATATAGCTTATGATATTATGTATATAGCTAATGACATGGGCAATGGGAATAGGGTAAAGATGATACCGCATATATGCCTCGTCAATGATTTGCCGTTTAAGTGCTTACAATTTTATCTAAAAGTATCTTATAAAAGAACTTTTTGGCTTTTTTTTTTTTCAAAGATTTAATGAAAGTTCTTTTTATTACTGTTATATATATATATATATATATATATATATATATATATATATATATATATATATATATATATATATATATATATATATATATATATATATATATATATATATATATATATATATATATATATATATATATATATAGCTTATGATATTATGTATATAGCTAATGACATGGGCAATGGGAATAGGGTAAAGATGATACCGCATATATGCCTCGTCAATGATTTGCCGTTTAAGTGCTTACAATTTTTCGAAGTCGTTTGCATAGCAATGACAATAATCAAGTTCAGACCCACAAGAGTGCTTATGTCGTCTTATCTTCTGAATGTTTTTCCCACTGCTAACTGAGTGCGGCATGCCCGCGTATCAAAATAACGACAATATTTTGATATGATTTTTCATTTTTCACGATTATTGTCTCACACTCGCTAATTTTATTTTCCAAGACTTTAACGTAGTCTATTTAAACAAATACACATGGAATGAATGGCCCTTCGCATGTCGTTCGTGATACACATAAATGTAACTACCAAGAGAAAAAAATAGTGGACTAGTGAAGTCGCTTACTCATATTTGAAAAGGTTGGCAATCTCTTCCCTTCAATACCCACTAAACTATTGAAAAGAAGAACTGGCTGGCAGGATATAAACACACTGGAAATGTGTGTATGTATTATGTATGATATACGAGTTAAATATTGTTATAATTATTTTAAACCTGTAATTTTATTTTATAAATTATATATAATTTATATTATATATTATATAAATATAATATATAATATAAATTATATAAAAATAACTAAGACGGCGAAGGGCTCTTTGATGCTGTCTCAAATAAGATTCGGTTAAAGATGGATCAAAAATGTCTGGACCTCTGCCTACTCCAGTATGAAAGCTGTAAGAAAGGTTCCCCATTAGCAACCACATGCAAATTAAATGTAATTTTTATTTTAGTTTGATGTCGTATTTTTTATTTTACATTTCGCAAATTTAGCATGGAATATATTGATTTATAGAGGGAGAACAAAGATTCAAACTAGAATAAAGTCCAGTCACGTGTTGTCATACCGCGGGGAGAACGCGTTCCTCTCTTGCCGACTCGCTGACCGATTTCGAATCCTCACGTGATGTGGATTTGAATGAATAATCGATTTAAAATATCCTTTCTTTTTATGCTTCATCTTGAGGTTCCGATGTAATGTTATGTAATGCGTAATAATTAAATATCGACCTATATGCTAGGTAATCGTTAAAAAAATAATAATAATGCAGTTGCCAGTGCCGTAGATTTACGTAAAATTACGAAAATGCTAACGCAAAATAAATAGTTGTATGAATAATGCTGTAGCTGAGTATGTTATTTTAGTACATTTTTTTGTTTAATTTCTTTAAACAAAAAAATAAGAAATTAGAGACTAATTTAAGAAATTAGAGGCAAGTTAAGAATTTAATAAAAAAAAAAAAGTGTACTAAAATAGGACTGTTTTGAAGGAGTTTCATTTAACAATATTTGAAGTAACATTAGTAATAAATATATTTGAATAATTATAGGCATCAATAAGTCCTTAAGTGGAACACCACGTACATAACCCTCGCATAGGGAATGCGCGGGTGTGTGTGGTATGTGGGTGTTGCGTAGGCGATCATAAAATTCATCTATATTGGTAAATAAAATTATTTACCAGTATGACGGAGTATCACTTCAGACAGATTTCCTCGAATTTTGTTGTTGTATTCATAATTGTTGTAAATAAGGAAGAATTTTTTGAAAAATCTACAGAAAACTTTGGAGTTTGGGAAAACAAAAAGTACTTTTTTTTTTTTTTTGAGTATGTGTAACTCAAATTTCGTTTCATTTTTAATTAGTTTAAACATTCTAACAACTTTTACAAATTTATAACAATATCGTGAGAAAAATAATTATAAATTAGCCTGGACAATGGCTGTCACAAAATAAATAAAGATTGAGTGACCAAGCTTCGCTTCGTGAACTTAACTTCGTAGGATGGGCCTGCCATTCGATTATTGTTTCCTACCAATTCCTTTAAACCAACTCTTATATGGAGTTGGTTTACAACAAAAGCATTGCAGCTTAGTTGGAGTGGTTAACTGGAATAGTAGTAATTTTTTTGGCATTGCTACTAAAAATAAAATAAATAATAAATATCTTCACGCAATTCCCAATGAGGGGTAGACAGAGGTGTAGTCTAAACAATTGCACCCCTACGACCCACCTTCCACCAAAGATATTTTCGGGACAACGTGACAGGTATTGAGACCGTCGCCGTCTTTATGTCCAAGCCAACGATATAATTCGTACATAAGTTTTTGAAAAACCCATTGGTTTGTGCCTGCCATCTATACAGTATACTGAACCTCAAATTAATCACAGATGACTGACACTGAACCTTGAATTCGCAACAACGTAGTTAAAGTCATAAAGTTGAAAATAAATGTATTAAAAGTAGTCACGTTTACGTAACATCTTGATACAACAAACGAACAAACGCCTATAATTATTGGTGAGTAGACATTCTTATAGGTTTTTAGGACGTGAATCAAATGTATCGCGTGATCAAAGTCGTTTCTAACCCAGTACATTCGATATGGTAACGTACTAATATACATGCAAGTTGTTGTATACAATTCACGCTGCTTAATAAGCACCTACAGCTTTGAGAGGTTAAAACATTTTTTTTTATTCTATACTAATTTGGGGAGTATTTCGACATTACATTGATAGTCCCATTGTGGCTTAATTATACTTAATTACTATACAATACAAATTAATTATCAATCAATAACTACATCCACATAAAGCTGATATAGAACGTTTTCAACTTCTAATGTGGTATTTAAGTATAGCATTCCTTGAAAAGTCCTCTGCAGAACATAGGCTTTTCCCGTAAGGACGGTTTGTCATCACCAATCTGTTCACCATACTAACTTATCACCAAACTTGATAAGTGGCCACTTCACACCTAGGTGCTGCATATCTGCGTGATGTATGTTGTGGCTTAATCATAAATATACTTAGTAGTAATATACTGTATGTGTTGTTTGATATCTTTATGTCTTTAATTTTATTTCAGTGATAACATAAATCGTGATTGTTACTTTTTTAATCTGTGATTTTGAAACTTAAACCTTCCGTCGTGATGGCAGATTCACTGCCAACTACTCTGTCGTGCTAGACTTAACGGAAATTCTGATACTTAATTGTAATTTTTAGTAGACTAATTCACTTTAACCACGATAAAAGTAGTAGTTTAAAAGTTCTGATAAAAGTTCTGAGTGGTTCGATCCCAAGGAGTATCAAGGAGTTTTTTCAAAACGTAAGTACGATTTAAATCAATGGATTTTGAATTAAAACGGTGACAGGCTTACTTCGTATCACATTGTCGTAAAATAAGCTTCGGTAAAATATGGGTCGAAGGTACTAAATTATATAGACCTCTTGCTACCAGTATTGAGAAGCGCGTGAAGTAAAAAAAAATTATATATGTTAATAAATAAAGGCACAATACCTCCTAACCCGTTTATTATAATTGTAATACTTCCCGAATTTGGGCGAGCTCAGACTCACGTGTCGTCGAATATTTCACGCAGCACTGCCTCTTCCGTCGGATACGACACAAATTATCATAATGCATGCCTCGTCTCGGCGATTTCTACGTTTTACATAATAACGAATACAGAAGTAATACGATTTACGCATAAGACATATTGACTGACGCGGCTCAGACGTATTTAAGGACTCTGTTGATAATTTTATTCAAATTCTTTATTGTAACTGGATTACGTTGCTCAGTCTTTTGGCGTTTGTATTTTTCGGAATGTACTTTTGAGAATAAAATGTGTTTTATTTTAAATACTGTCTTATATGTACTTTATAGCACACAGATACTTGACACTAGACAAATTCTTCACCACAGTTTCGTGACAAGTGACAAGTTTTTTAATCATTTTAGTAATGAGTCCTACACAAAATCGTAAATGAGTGCCTTAAAATAAGTCTTACAACATACGAGAGCTGATTATTAAGAAAAAAAATATCTTCGCGCTATTCCCAATACAGGGGTAGACAGAGGTCTAGTCTAAACAATTAAGTCTCTTCGACCCACCTTACACCGAAGATATTTCGGGACAACGTGACAGGTGGTGAGCCCGTCGCCGTCTTTAGGTCCAAGCCAACGATATGAATTTTACATAGGTTTTGAAAAAAACCTATTGGTATTGGTACCTGGGGATCGAACTCGGGTCTCTCGACACGAAATTCCGACCACCCTTCCACTCGGCTATCGTGACTTTGATTATTAAGGGAGCCTTTTTTACATTTTACTTTATCTATTCCTAAATAAATGCCTTATAATTGTAATACCTGTAAGTATTTAAATGAAATTTAGTACACAGATTCCCAAGGCTCGTACCAATGGGTTTTTTCTTATGTATGATTTATGTGGTTTGTACATACAGACAGCGACTGGCCGACTACCTGTCACGTTGTCCCAACTAACGTCTTCGGTGAAAGGTGAGTCAAAAGAACTTAATTGTCTAGACCTCTACCCCAGTAGTGAGAATGGCGTGAAGATTTATATTTTTATAGTTGATAGTCTGGATTAACATTGAATATTTTCTTTCCCTGATAAAACAAAGTTACTATTGCGGAGATCTAAAACAGGAATTTCCTTAACTGTTTTTCATATTGAAAGTTGGAAGAGGGCCACTTTTTACTCCGGAGAGGATCTCGCGAGATAATAGATATAATGCGCGGACGATGTTTCGAGCAAAAAGTAACCAATTACAAGATCACCAAAACAATTAAGAAACAATTTATAGAAACCATTTCTAATTTTATTACATATTCATTATTTCAATTTGTAGTATGACTAATGAGTACTTAAAGTAAATGAGATAATAAAAAAAATTCAAAACATACATCCACTGTTTTCCGTTCATCATAGTTAAAACCAACATTTATCTCGGCGTAGTTAATTGAAACCCTCCGTTTGCTTTTTGTAACTAATTTATATCAATTTGTTTAAATGGTACTTATGCTTGATGAGCATTTTTTTGGCTTTTTAAACCACATTATTGAAATCTACACAAATAAAATACTCGCAATCATATTGAATTTAACTATATTACAAAGTACTATAAATTCCTAAAAAAAAAAATATCTTCACGCCTTTCCCAATACTGGGGTAGATAGAGGTCCACACCATTAAGTCCTTTTGACCCACCTTCCACCGAAGACATTTGGGGCAACTTAACAGGTAATGAGCCCATCGTCGTCTAGCTAGTATAAACAGCGGAGGGAAAGAAGTTTAAAGAATTATTATTTTAATTACTTGAGATGCTGGGGAAAATCCAGTCTGCGGATAGAATTTTTATACTATGCGAGAAAATACAAAAATCTAAGATTATTGTGCAATTTATAAATGCTATTTATGAAACGATCAAAATTTAATTTCATAATACACTTGGGGCCTTAAATTAAATTTAGAAATAAACATTTTTGGGGCTTTTTTCTTTATCGTTCAATCACGCGTGACGGGTGGATTGTTTGTGAATTTAGTTATTCAGAGATTTAATTATTCCATGAATAAGACAAGTAAAAAAAAAGGATAAACTGTTTCTGCAAATTGTAAACTGGTTGTTGAAAACAGCTGCGAAAGTTGGTATGCATTTTTTGATATTAAAATGATAAAGTACTTTTACATGGAATTAATTTTCTTCATGTGGTGAAATCCCCGTAAGGTAAGAACATGGGATGTCGGCCTAGCACTAACTAAATACCTATGACAATCTTTGCTGTAATGTCTGAGGTGCGGGACCTATGTTACTTTGATTGCCGACCTTGCTGTCAAATTTCAATCACTGTAAATAATAGAATAAATAAGTAACATATTCACGCGTGTTTCTAATAAATTACACCGATTACACCTATCTTCTAGAACTCTGTATACCCTAGTATTAGGGTATACAGAGTTCTAGAAGATAGGTGTAATCGGTGTAATCTCACCTTTCACCGAATACTGTTTGTGACAAAGTGGCAGGTGGAAAAGATATAACGCCGTCTTTATTTTTTTTTTTCGAAGGTCGAGTCACTATCAACTCGCCTATCTCGTCATCATATACAATAATTATTCAATTTGAACCAATGAAACATCTTATACATGTAAGTATTTTATTTGCAGTTTCAACAGTGGATGTGGATGCTGTACTAGGCCGCACGGCCTCACTTCCATGCGACGTTAAACCAGATACTAACGAAGACCGGGTTTACATGGTCCTTTGGTTTCGTAAAAGTGGCGGCAAACCTATATACAGGTGACTTTTGCTGTAAGAAATCAAGGTAGTTAGCTTTTAGCCATGTTATTGTTTCCTATTTTCGTACCAAGCATTTTATTTTGAATTGTTTATAAAAACCATAACCTAATTCATAACTTTTTCAGCTATATGAATGAATATTGTCTAGAAAAATGTCTAGTTTTTAAATTATACATTATGAAATCATAACCTTTCTTATTTATGACAAAACTTCTTCAATTGCATGTTATTCACATTTTAAAGGTTTTCTATCTTGCTTACTGAGCATCATCACGAATGCTTATTTAATTAATACTGTTAAGACATGCCTAATGAACCGTTCGCGCTACCTTAAACGGATGAACGGAAGCCGAGTCGAGCCGATCCAATTAGCTTTATAAAGTACACCTACAAGAAAATACACTTAAGACGTTTCACGTAGGTCGTTAACGGTATCACACTTGACGGTTTGTGTCGGTCCAGAAATGTTGTTCAAAAACTTTTCCGTCAGAAGAAAGACGATGGGCCCTGAATGAAAAGGTTCATGACTTTCTTTGAAACTCAATTTCCTAAAAGAATAAATATTGCTGTTATTATTTAATATTATAGTAAAAATAATTTTCATTGTACTCGAAGTATCTGTAGTAATTAAGTTTTATTAAAAAAAATTAATCATTACTTTATATACTATTTTTTTTTATTTTTCAATTGTTTTATTACGTCATAATTTGGCCGACGAATTAATTTTCAATATAAAACATTATTACAGTAATTGCATTCACAAAAATCTCGAAATAATAAGAGGGCGAGGCAAATGTTTTGAGGATAATTCTATCGTAAAAAGCACACTTAAATTGCTAAATTTACCTGGAAACAGCGGGGTGTACAATAAACTCATCTTTCTCAAAGCTTCTTGCTTTATAAATTAGAATGGAGGTTGGGAAATTGAGAAAACGTAGTCTGTCCGGAAATTGAAAAACTTCAGATTTTGAAAGAATTTTTTTGTCCAGAAAATAAATTTATGAATGGACTATGTGACGATTTACGCGTTTTATAATAAAAGCATCCTAATTGGATTGTCTTCAATAGAATTGTGCAGATATCTTAATTCTCTTTGTCTGGTATTTTCGGAAATAACAAAGCTATTTAATTTATGAACCTCAAAACAATATTTTTGTATGTGAGTAAGGTAAAAAACGATCTACAGTGCACCTGATGAGTGGCTTCTCCATCTGACCAACTGCAAACATTTCAAAAGAAGAAAGTTATAGATGCGTTGTCCTAAGGACACAGACGGAACGCCTCGTTGCCCGTAATTACACTGACTCTCAACACTCTTCAAAACGGAACACTAGAGTTGTGTATTATTTTGCGGCGACTTATGTACAAATTACATCGTTGGGTTGGACATAAATATGGCGATGGGCTCACCGCCTGTCACGTTGTCCCGAAAATATTTTCGGTGGAAGGTGGGTTAAATGGACTTAATCGTCTAGACTAAACCTCTGTCGACCTCTGTCTACCTCTGTATTGGGAATTGCGTGAAGATATTTGTTTATTTTATTTTATTTTTAAGTAAGAAATATTTGTATATTATTGTTTGGCAAATTTCGGAGGATCGGACTGCGCCCGTGTGTTTTGTTTTTTTTTTTATTTCTTTTAGTCCAAAAAATTTTTAAAACTCTCTACTTTTAGATTTACTTTTTATTTAACTTTTTTATGTTTATTTCATTATTTTACTTTATGCTTATAAACTCTGAATTTGAGATTTTCAAAAATAATAAATAGTGCTACGAAAATTTGTTGAATTTGACTTTTGGTTGAAAAAAGTGGTGGAATAAATTCTGACAGAAGTCACTAATACCTCCAAAACTCTTACAAAAGGATGCAGGTGGGACAAGTTGATTAGGAGGAAAGAGTATCGCCATGATACGATTGACGACGCGGATTCGGTTCCCATCTATTTTTCTTTGATGAAAGTTTCTCTTTTTCTTTAGTGAAAGTGTAACAAATTAAAACTTTAGTATTTTAGTAAATTAGAACACAATACTTTTTCCTTAAGCATGAATATATAATATAGTTATTTTCTTATTTCTGTATTCTTTTATTTTCATAAATTAGAACTGCTAATGATTTATCTATTCATCAAAATCATTGAATTTTTAGCATGAAATGTTTTCTATTTATTAGTTTGTATGTTTACCTGTTAGAGATTGCAGATTTTTAATTTATTCACGTGTTTTAAATATAAAGTTTAATATTAGAAATGTCGTTTGTTATTGACACTCGTAGCTTTACTTTTTCTTGGTCAACACTTATAATATTTTATGAGATTAAAGTGCACATTCGTAGCATTTTAATTGGTGTAAAGGAGCTATAAACCCACGTATCGGACAGCTTTCATTTGTTATTTTTTTATAAACCAT
Organism: Sericinus montela; assembly: GCA_029286605.1. Classification (NCBI taxonomy): domain Eukaryota; kingdom Metazoa; phylum Arthropoda; class Insecta; order Lepidoptera; family Papilionidae; genus Sericinus; species Sericinus montela. The sequence continues at coordinate 1,029,133 of JAGSMR010000007.1, read as the reverse complement.
ACAATGCAATGTACATTAAATCCTATCGAAAATAATAGGGAAATAATAGCTATATTGCGTCAATAAATACTTGGTTGATTGAATAAGACAATTCTTTCCAGCTTCGATGTGCGTGGACGATCATTTAGCAAAGCTTTGCAGTGGTCTGATCCAACTGCTTTCGGTCCAAGGGCTTATTTCACTACCATTGCCAGACCTGCATCTTTGACCCTCAGTTCCGTGCAATTAGACGATGAAGGCATTTACAGATGTCGAGTTGATTTTAAAAATTCGCCTACAAGAAATTTTCAGATTCGTCTGATTGTTATTGGTGAGTAATTACATCTGAGAATTGATTATTATTTTAATTATGGGATATTATTATTGTCTTTTGGTATTTTGGAGAGTCATGCAGACGACTGAAAATTATTTTGGTATAACGGTTTTCAAAAATATGGCAATGATTGATGTACATAATTGAAATAACAATACATATGAAAATTATATTATCTAAGAATTATGTATTCGTTAAATATATTACCTTAACGCAAGAGTAGATATAAAACTTATATTCCAAATTGGTTTATAATTTTTACGTATATTTTTACTTATTCAGCATGACCCTTCTTATTACTTCTCTTATGTAAAGTTATATACAAAAAATGTTACACATCAATCTGAAATTAAATTTGTTTCAAAAAATATTGTGTACGTCATTTGTAAAGGTTGTTGATAGACGCGTTATTTAAATATATATTTAAAAGTATAGTAAAAATGCATTCATGAAACCGATTCTTAACGTAGTTATTTGTACTTGAACATATGTGTTCTTTTTTATTCAAACACATTACATCATTCGTTTTACCCATTATTTGCGATAGATGTAACCCAAAAGTGTAAATTTCAGGCTTAGTATTTATGTAGTAGACAATATCCCAGTCAAATTATTAATGAAATTATTAAAGGGCTATTTTAAACTTCAATATAAATTTCTAGAGGCGGTGACTGAGAATCAATTTAGTTATTATGAATGAATCACGGTATCATCGCGGTCGGCGGGTAATGACATCTCGCAGACATTTTAATTATGGACTGTCGACTCGGGATTTCGAGATTATTCAGCCAGTTTTGATAAAAACGATGCCTGCCTACGATGACGTAGATAAAATCTGCAGAAGACACTTCAAATTTTAGGGGAAATTAAAACAATTGGACAAATTTATATTAACACTAGAATTGTTTTGCTCTGAATAGATTTCGGAAGTATATTCATAAACTATTTAATTGGTAATTATGTGTTGTAACAATTAAATTAATGAAAAGGGTAGCTAAGCCATAGCTTTTCAGAAGCTCGGCTACCCTGAATATTCCACGGTACCACGGTAAGACTACTTACTTATGAAGACACTTATGAAAAATTGTAATGTAATCTATTAAACGTTAATATTAGCGACTTCATATGAAACTACTTATTTTTTTATCTTTTGGATTTTATTTTACAATTTTTTTATGAGTATACATGCGACTTAAATGATAATCATTATGATTCGGTACAATCTGCAAATAAATTACTCTATTGAAAGCGACGAAAGACGTAAGCAAAAGATGGGGAACGCAAATTTCTTTTGCACAGAACAAAGAATTTAAGAGTAAGCCTACATCGCATATATGCAACTCAATTGAAATCCATTAAGTTCCTCGAGCCGAGAGGTAATTTGCGAGAAATCTTTTGTTATCAAAGACTTTTCTACCACAAAGAGCACTCCAATTTCAAAAGCATTTATAATTATATGAAAACGTACATATTTACAACAATCTTACTTCTGTAACTCCCTTTGCTCTGGAGCGAAAAATAAAGCAGCATTTTGTGTAATGTTTAACGTCCTCAATAGTTAAACACTAGCTTTAGCTAGATCTAACTAGATAGCATCAAGCTAGTAATCAAGTTTATGTCATGTTCTTTATTAAGGTCCTATAGATATTAATAATACACATTGTTGTGATAATACACACCTCGTCGTCGTGTTAATGTTGAAAAAAAAATCTACATTTTATCGGATCTGGTTGTTTGTGGCATCTTACATTATTTTGATTCCATAATACAAATGCTTTCGCTGCTTACTTTGGAATCAGAGCAATGTATGTTGTCCCTATCTATGTATCTATATATTTTTATCCTAATATTTTTAACTCTAAAAGTAGTCATGGTTTTTCGGATACGTATTCATAACAAAATATAACTATTTTTGTAATATTCCATATGAAGAAAAAAAAAATATTTACATAAAAAAGGAGCATTAGATAAAAAAGACAATAAATATTTATTATTTGCCGAAATAACAAGTTAAAATGTTTACATCTAAATTTAAATAATGAATAAGATTTTTACAGTGCCGCCACATCAGATGTTGTTGTATGATAAATCTGGTGCCGACGTGTCAGGTGTTGTAGGCCCATTGGAAGAAGGATCAGCTTTGGTACTTGTTTGTGAAGTAAGAGGTGGTAAGTCAAGATCATTTTAAAATCTTGCAATGCTTTGTATATTTTTTAATTTATGTTATGACATTTTATTTTATTTGTGGTATATGTAAGAAGTCAAATAAATTAATTTTAATATCTACATACGTATAGTGGTATTGATTATAAACAGACAACTTAAAAAGAAACAAATCTATCTAAAACTTAAACATGGAGCAATTCAAAAAAATATTTAAGTGATTGAGTTACATTCCGATAAAGATTATAAGGAGTTTGAATATGCGAAACCTGTGTATTAATGTATGTATAAATAATTGTATCTTGAATAAGATTTCAAATTTATACGCAATATTAAATTATTCCTTTTTTATGGTTACATCTAGAAAGCTATAACCAAGAAAAAAAATGAAAATGGCTTCATATTTCTTATAGCTATAGAAAGAAAGCTTCGGACCTATTATCTAGGAAAAAGTATATTGAAACGAAAAGATATAACGATAAAATTATTCTATAAAATAAATAAAAAATCTTCAAAATGGCTTTAGAAAAGATTACAATTTATGTTTGGTCTATTCCAACTGGTTCTCTACCTACTTTACGGAATAGATTTTGATAATATCGATATCAGAGAGGTTTTCAGTAATACGCTGCGACTTTTCTTGTCTTCATACACTATGTACGAGTACACGATTTATCTAATGCTAAAAAAAATTTTTAGACTTTATCTTTGCCACTGAAGCAGGGAAAATATGGAAAAGTCTCAGTCTCGGCTAGGGTATTCTACAGGAACCTAGCTTATAAAAACGGTAGGATATACCGTTCATTCAGGATAAGCAGAAAATCTTTATGAACAATTTTAGTTTTCAATTTCTTAAATTAAAATCAGTACCATTACCGTTATTTATAACTTAAAGAAAACATTAAGGTACAAGAAATAATCGATTGAGATGAGCTAGAATTTCGCATCTATATTAATTACGATGCACTTAAAATTTTATTGTTTCTTTTGTAGTTACATTGGAAGAGATATTCCATTCGAATGAGTTTATTGAAAAGTCCGCAGTATAACCGGCTGGCAAAGTGCCAGTAGGTACGCCGCGCGGATTATCTTTGCCCGTGCGCTCACGATTGTGATGATGCAATGTGAGGTCGGGTCAATAATTTCCTTTAAGCGTGTTATCAGGTTCAAGATCAATTCACACGTTACTATCCACTTTACTTTATTCACGATAGATTCATACTAAATTTATGTATCTTTCTTTATGTGTCATTATATATATTATATACTAGGTCTAAAATAATGTAGAAATATGAGATCTAATTATGTTTATTCCTGATCTGAGACTGAACGTACTGCTATTATAACAAAAAGGGATTTAAGTACGAAATATTTGCACTCGGAATTAAGAGAAAATGTGGCTGATAATAATCAGAATACGATATTTTAGGACGCCCTGAACCAATTGTTTCATGGCTGGTTAATGGAACCATAGAACCACAATACATAGGAGTAAAGACTGATACACATGTTGTTGTCAATCGGATGGAAATTCAAAAAATTAAAAGAGAAGATCTTAATACAACCTTCAAGTGTCGCGCCACAAATACTCATCTTGTGCCTCCTCAGGAAAAACTTGTTCGTCTAGAAATGATCTGTATGTATTTTTATAATTTTTGGTAAAGTAATTTATTTAAACAGATTTAGGGTTTACGTAACGGTAAGTTTTCTAGTTTTGTAGATTTTGACGGCACTAAATTAAAATAAGATCGATTTACTTAAATCAAACAACGGTGTTTAAAGTATAGTGTTTATAGCAAATTTTGCCAATAACGGGATTTTTATGTAAATATATATTTAAAAAAATATCTTCACGCTATTCCGAATACAGGGGTAGACAGAGGTCTAGTCTAGAAAATTAAGTCCCTTTGACCCACCTTCCACCGAAGATGTTTCGGGACAACGTGACAGGTGGTGAGCCCGTCGCCGTGTTTATGTGCAAGCCAACGATATGAATCGTGCATAGGTTTTTTTTTTAAATTCATTGGTACTGCCACCTGGGGATCGAACTCGGGTCTCTCGACTCGGAATTCCGACCACCCTTCCACACGGCTATCGTGACTTTTTTTAACTAAAAAAAAAACGCTAAATAATACTATTATTATTAATAGACTCAAATCTAAGTAGTAAGGAAAGTATTTAAAAATCTTATGTGTTTGATAAAATTGTAAATTTTCTCTGGATGCAACACTATTATTATTTATTGCAGATTTTATTTAACATAGAAAAATTTTTAGAGATAAACTGTATTTATTTTGTTTGGTATTCTATAATAAAGTCACATTTATTACTATGAATGTATTAGTAGCAAATTATAAAATCAAAAAGGCGTCAAACATATATTATTTTAAAATAAGTGTTAATATTCATGTTTTTATAAAATTATAATGCAAATTTACTAAGAAGCTCTACAAAGTTAAGTCTTAGAAACACCTTTTAAGCAGTAATTTTGTTTTCAAAGATACCGCCTTATTAGAAGGATCGTAAAAAGCCATGTCCTAATCCTAATTAGAGCAGAGGCAAACACTTAAAAGAAAATGGACTTAATTTTGTCTAAGTTTTAAACTCGATGGTTTATCCTCTTATCCTGTACAGATTATTTTTATTATTTTTCTTAAGTTTGTGGTAAAATTCAAATTTTTTGTATGTTTTTCAAGAGGATTAATTAGTTAAAATATGGAATTTTTTTATAAAAATATACTTCTACATTCTATTGCTAAACAATCGGGAAGTCTACTTCATTCAATTGCTGAAGTTTCTTGTAATATTTAAATGGGTTTTCACTTTGATATAAAATGAAATTTCTTATTTTGTTTTACATTTTTATCAAGAAGTTATTACAATTCCGTTTTAGAGATACATGTTTGTTACAGGACTTCCTTTATCATTTACAACTCATATATGTGAACAAACATGAATAACATCACTAGAGATTATTTAATTTAATTTTTATTTTCAGTATTGCCCCTCTCTGTATCATTGATGGACCGACCTCAACAATTGCTCGCAGGTTCTGTCACAACAATACGTTGTACAGCTAAAGGTAGCAGACCGCCGGCACAAATAACTTGGTATAAAGATAACAGGAGTTTTGGCTCAGAAAAGGTCCTTCTTTGTATTTATAATGATTATCACCATTAGCTTTTATAATCATTATTGCTTTCTATACTTAAAATGTTTATACATACTTTCAACACTTTATTCTAAACATTGATATTTAAATATGGAATGAGTGAATGGGTTCGAACCCATGAATTTTAGTATAGAAGGCCCGTCATTTAATACAATAATAATACGCAGACATAAAATAATTTGTGTATTTCTTTGACTTTCCTTTATGAATTTGAAGCATGTATGCTATGCTTTTGGTTTTCTTATTTAAATTTGTTGTTCTATTTATTATAATAAAATATAAAAAAATTAAATATAAACCCTTCACGATCTGTAATCTAATCTAAAAACTTACTCCTCCGTGATTGAATATATCGAGTATGGTGATTCATCAATTACCAAATTTAAATATTTTTACCTCGGAATCTCAATTACATAATATACAGTACCATCAGTTTCAATTTTTAACTAAGCAAATATTTGAAAACAGAATGTGGAATACACTAGAAGTGGAAAATAATTCAGTCTTTTTATAGGTGAGCGAACATTTCAACGAGACCTGGTCTATCAGTACTTTGATATTTAAACCTACACCAATGGACAATGGAGTAATAATCAAGTGTGGGGCAGTAAACCCAGCATTACCTGGGAAAGAAATTGATGACCACTTCAAACTAAACGTCGTATGTGAGTGTTTTGAGATAATTGTGTTAAACTTATCGAAATAATTTTTAAATTGAGTAACTACTCCTGTTACGTTTTGCCTGGAATACATATGCTAGATTCATATTATTTCGTCTTAGAATAAAAACAACTAACTTATCTTCTTCTTTCAGACAGTCCGCTGGTAACATTAACATTAGGCAGTACACTCAACCCACATGATATCAAAGAGGGCGACGACGTGTATTTTGAATGTAACGTTAGATCAAACCCTCGTGAACATCGTATATCGTGGTATCATAATGTAAGTGGACCGTGTCGATATTATTGTATTGTAGGGAATAAAACATGGATATTGTGACATTTTTCTAATTGACCTCACTATTTTTGTTATAAATAAATACACATTACATAGGGACATCATCACATATATTGCTCTGATCCTACTTATGTAGCTTAACCACAAACACCCAGTGTAGAAAAAGTGTTTTCTACACGGATAGGACCGGGAATCATATCCGGGACCTCAGAGTTAGCGGCACCATGAAAACAGGTGTGTACGCCACTTGTCCACGGATGTGGTAAATTTTTTAATTATACTACAATTTTTTGATCTTCTTATTTTAATGACTTTCCTAACAGAATTTCACCAATGTCATATCAGTTTAATATTATTTAAATGTAAAATACTTCATTAAAAGACAACCCTTGTAGGTTTGCCGACACTTTTAATAAAAATAATTGTAATTTTTTTAAACAATACAAATGTATCTAAGCATAATAATATATATGAGTATATTGGGCAATTTCATTTAGAATTTAAATAGAAAATATAATATTTAAAAGCTCAAAATAATATTACATTTATATAAGTTTTCATATCATTTGCTTTGAATAACACTGTACAAAAAGAAATTTCTGTCCCAGACGTAAATGTCACCGTCTACGTTGTATATGATTGATCAATGGTTGTTTTCAGGCTATAAAACAAAAGTGAGCTTGATATATTCCCAATAAAATCTAATATTCGCTTGAGCAACGAACACATTATTTACAGTACGAAAAATCAGTTTTAAGCAACATCCATTCGGGAATTTACGTAATAGTTCACAATTATAATTTATATTTCTAGGACATGCCAGTTACACAAAATATGACATTTAAAAAAAAAGCAACATCCATTCGGGAATTTACACAATATAAAAAAAAAAAATTTTGAATTGTTGGGTGGTCGGAATTTCGAGTCGAGAGACCCGAGTTCGATCCCCAGGTGGCAGTACCAATGAGTTTTTCAAAAAATTGTCTAGACTTGACCTCTGTCTACCCCTGTATTGGGAATTGCGTGGAATTTACATAATAGTCCACAATTATAATTTATATTTCTAGGACATGCCAGTTACACAAAATATGACATCTGGAATTATTTTAAGCACACGGTCTCTTGTGCTTCAAAAAGTAACGAGAAAGGAGGCAGGAAGATACACTTGCAAGGCTGCTAACATTAGAGGAGAAACATCTAGCGAAGTTGTCACGTTACGTGTCCAATGTAAGTTGTCCTTACTAAATTCCCTTTAATTATAATATTGTTCATATTATGTTAAAGGATTATTGCTTTGATTCTTTTTATTACACGTCAAATGACCAAATTTGTATTCTGGCTTGTGTAATCCATTACCTTTGCCGACTCGCCGTCTTATTTTGATGCATTTGTAGTCTGCCGGAAGCAACCAACGCGAAGCACCCATTTAACACTTAATTTATACATCCCGGTATAACAAACGTCGGATACACTGACATGTATTTCAACAATAAAATGTCACTGTACGGTTTGCAGAGTATGAGTTACAGCGCAATAAATATCGTTATATCTGCGAGTAGGTATTCAAATGATTGCGGTGGGGATCGACATACCCACTTCCTTCCGCGGCGGACTGGCCGCCTAGTAATTGCCGCTGAGGAAGGCAGCAACAGTAGTAAATCATCGAAATTATTGCCTAATATTACTGCGACTCACCACGAAACTTCGCAATCTGTTGTTTTGCTGGTACACGTTAATACATAGAGCTTTATTTTAGATTTGAGAAACGAAAGTTAAATAAAACATTATTTGAATATGCTTTTAAAATCTGATTATTTATGCATTTAAATAATTGTTAAAGAAATATGCTCACTTTTAAGAAATGTGTATTAAATTTATTGCAACCATAATTTTATAATATCGTTCCGGTAGCCTAGCTAGTAGTGACTCTAAACTCGGTGACCTCAAGACTTCCATTTCATTATCGAGAATGTGTTAAAAGATAAAAGTAAACAATTGAATAATACGATTAAAAAGTCACGATAGCCGAGTGGTCAGGTAATCGGAATTCGAGTCAAGAGACCCGACTTCGATAAGGCTCATACCAATAGGTTTATCAAAAACTAACGTACTATTTATATCGTTGCCGTGGGCATAGACAAGACAGTGACGGGCTCACCACGTGTCACGTTGTCTCATAAATATCTTCGATGGAAGGTGGGTCGAAAGGAATTAATTGTGTAGACCTCTATCACTTCTCCCGCCATCCCCAGGACAGGGGATTGGGAATGGCGTGAAGATATTTTAATAATACGATTAAATTATCACATTTTTGAAACTCCAGTTTTGAAAACAAGAAAAGATAAAAATTGCGTTGTATAATCGTGTTATAACAAAGTATTTTTATACAATTTGTAAAAATTGTATTTGTTCTGTTAAAATCACTTACTTATTCTTTCTTGAAATACTATTTTGAATGGAATTCTGAGTTATATTGAAAATATACTCAATATCACTACAATATTCCATGCTGAATGATACTTTAGAAAAAGCTTATTACATTTGTAAAAACAATGGGAAATTGGTATAAATATTGGTAAAATAATTAATAATTACTTATATAGATATGGGCAAGATCACATTAATCTAATTCCGAAGCAAGTAGCTTAAGCACTCTTAGAGTATGGAATCAGAAACGATTAAGGTACCTCAAACGCCCAGAACTGAGAAAATGTAGATCAATATTGAAAATGTGTTGTGAAAAAGTGTTTCTACATTATTGATCTGATCGGGGCTAGAACCCAAGACCTCCGCTGGAAGACCTACATCATGAAAACCGGTGTGTAATGTACTCGTCCACGGAGATCATCAAAAATGTAACCAAATAAGATATTTCAGATGCCCCTGTATGCAGTGACATGAATCCACAAGTCGTTGGGGCCGCTTTAGATGAAGCATTACACGTAAGATGTTCAGTTCATGCAGATCCTGCAGATGTTACATTTCTTTGGCAGTTTAATAATAGTGGAGAAAGTTTTAATGTTTCACCGGCTCGATTCGGTAAGATTTTTCATTCACAAGCTAACTACATATTGTTATATTCTCCAAGAATTATGAAACTTAGATAAAAGCAAAGAGTACACAAGATATCTAAATTCGATATCGCAGAACTGCGAGTATCAACCAACAGAATTCACCATTCACAAGTTAAGCAGATGTTTTAAAAATAGCCCGAATTTCTTCATTCATTGTGCATGTCTTTTTTCTCAGGGATAATTAATGGCAGCACCAGTGAATTACGCTACACGCCAGCTAGTGAAAGAGATTACGGTGCTTTGACCTGTCGAGGTACGAATGTGGTTGGTCGCCAGTTGCAACCATGTGTTTTTCAAATTGTACCTGCTGGTAAGTGAATAAATGAAGCTTCTGAATAACTACAGTATATATTTTAACACGTTTATTTAAAAACTTTTGCATATAAAGTTTATTGTGATAATCTTCTGTTTTTTTTTATTTTGTACATAAATTAATTATTTATTTATTTTAAAATGTAGTTATAATTTAAATAATAAAAAAATAAATATCTTCACGCGATTCCCAATACAGGGCTAGACAGAGGTCTAGTCAAGACAATTAAGTTCTCTCGACCCACGTTCCACCGAAGATATTTTGAGACAACATGACAGTTGGTGAGCCCGTCGCCGTCTTTATGTACAAACCAACGATATGAATCGTATGTAGGTTCTAAAATAACTAATTGGCACGAGCCTGCCACCTGGGGATCGAACTCGGGTCTCTCGACACGAATTCCTATCACGCAACCACTCGGCTATTTTGATTTATAAGTTGGTTATAACTTTAATGTCTGGAGTATTATCGTAACTAGACTTTATTTTGCTTAACTAGCCCGACCATCTCCACCACGCAACTGCACTGTACTGGCAAGCAACAATTCCAATTGGATCGAAGATGCTATTAAGGATGAATTTGAGGACTATATCATAATTCGTTGCGTTGCTGGATACGATGGTGGTTTGCCACAACTAGTTATTTTAGAAGCTTTAGATTCTACTTCTGGCGTAATCAGATTCAACATAACTGCAAACGAAACAAGTAAGCCATTCCAGCAACAATATTATGAGATTAAAATGAAATTGTGATGCATTTTTGAAAGGTTTTCAACTAAAGTTAACATTTATTTATTTATTAACAGAAAAATTATATTAATATTTACAATACTTATTAACTAAAAACTATTATAATCGTAGAGCTCTACTCCTCGTGGCATGGTACCAAGAACGCTGGCTGCATTTCCACGTTGAATGGCTAGACTTAACCGTTGAGCGAGAAAAGAACCAGCCCTCTTGTCACCAGCGGCAACGATAAGTCGCGGATACAATTCCTTTAGAAACTGCATCGCGCGGGGACCCCACGGACCGATTGTCTCTACGGCAAATGGAACAAATATATAGTCTCCTTTCAAAGACTCATATTTACGCCATTTACCCGATTCAGCTGCCTCTGATGCCGCCCCGGCCCTTATCGAAGTACCCTTGATATGAGAGGCCGCTAATGTATCGACGCAAGTTGCGTCCCACACAAGAGCTTTGCCTCTCTCCCAAGGGACTAAAGTCAAGCCGTCGGGTCTCTTACCATCCTCCCTAAATATTCCACAAGGCTCTAAAACCGTTGGAATATTTATGGAAACAAGAGCCCTTCGGATGACTTCATTCAAAGAACCGTGACGAGATAGTCTGCCGGCACTTTTTTGGCATGAAAGTCCGTGGAGGCCTAACTCGTCGACGTCGCTGCAACAACAACTAAAGTTACTATCGACTAGCTTAATATAATTGCCATCGCTAAATGTAATTAATTTTTTTATCATTTAGTATATAAACTACATAAACTTTAAAACACGTCTTCCATTTTTTCATCACATTTAACTACTTTTTATACGTTTTCTTTCTCGCTCTATCTGTCTCTATTGCTCTTACACATAACGTTCTGTTCCTCTGAATTTTACTGTCATTCCTACAAATATATTTTGAACATGTTATCCAGTCAGTCACATTGTGCTCCCTTTGTTTTGGTAAATTAATAAAAAAAATAAAAAAAAATATCTTCACGCAATTCCCAATACAGGGGAAGACAGAGGTCTGGTCTAGACATTTAAGTACCTTCGACCCACCTTCCACCGAAAATATTTTTGGGATAATGTCATCTTTATGTCCAAGCCAACGATATAATTCGTACATAAATTTTTGAAAAGCCTATTGTGTATTGGATCGAACTCGGGTCTATCAACTCGATACAACATGCTTCCAGCTTCGTGTTTAAAATGTTCTAGCCCCTTTTTTTCGTGCGTGGTCTTGAATATGGCTATGGCTATGGATGAATGAAGGTGGCTAAAATAGAGGATATTAAAAATTTAAGATCGATTTTATGCTGCGAGGAGTGCAATACTTCAATCGCTAATAAACTTGCCAAGCCTGGCAATTATGTACTAATTTTTTCCCGTAAATCACGACCAACTAGACTATAAGTCATTTTTAAAAATATAGTAAAGCCATTTAAAATAAAACGATTTTCGGAGTTTATCGCGTTTTTAACTAGTTTTTATTAACATTTTTTTTATTTCACGACGTTTCGGATGCTCTACAGCAACGGTGGTCACGGGGGGACCACGGTAAAACAATGTAATGACAACCGGTTAAATAACATTTGTTGCTAACACAAATAATACATATTATTTGTGTTAGCAATTTTACTTACCTTTATACTTATTTTTGGAAATATAAGATTGATATTGCGAATGAATATATTTTAATTAACTTAAAATTAATTTGTTTCTAAATTTAGACGGTGTTGCGTTGTTTCTCATTCCCATTGAATTACTTTGGGCGGATGATGCAGCTTTAAGGCTCACAGTATATTCGAGAAATGACAAGGGAGTTTCCGAAAGGATCATGCTCAGTGCTCTGGCGTATCAAGATCCTGAGCGACGGACAGGTAATTATAATAATAGAACTTGTAATTCTTGCGATTTTATGAAGTAAATTTTCTTAGCTACATTAAATTTAAATATGCAAAAAATCGGTCTAACATAAATTAAAAGGATTTATTGATTATTACAAAATAAATGAGAGATTTAAAAAATTAACTTACACGGAAAAAAAACCGGGCGGGATAACAACTCTATTACTAACTATTTAAAGGGATCTGTCTTTTATATAACTAACGTTTGTATGTTTGTTTATTGTTTTACAATATATTTTTTTCATTTAGATGGAAACCATAGTCTCATGGCCGGTGTCTCAAAAGCTGCTTTCTGGGCGGTTATCTTAACACTAGCGATTTGCACAACAACTGCAGTTATAACTGGTCTATTCTTAAGACGGAAGCGGTAAATATAATATATTTAATACTTTAAGTAACTTAAATAGTAAATGTACATGTGTACATGCCTGAAAGAAATAACTATTTAGTGATAATACCTTATGTTAAGCGGTTTTGTGAAAATTTATAATCATTGTTGCTTAGTAAAGGTGTACGATATAGTATTCATAATATTATAATCAATTCCACAAGGAAGCGTATTAGGGGTGAATATTATTTCTAATGTATATAAACGACCTTCCCAAATTTGTAAATATTGACTTTATTATGTTTGCTGATGAAATAGCGTTATTATTCGAATGTCCCAAATATTACAACAATAACTCACACATTACAGAAGTTTTCGATAAAATAAAAAAATGGCTAAAACAAATTCAGTTCAGACCTCATCAAAAATTACCATTAAACTTAAATATCTTAAAAAAAATAACAATGTGGCAGAAATAGCAAACATTTCTCCCCTTGATCTTAATATTGACTCTTATATTAATTGGAAATTTCACATCTCCAATATTCAATCAAAGCTTTCAAGATTTCTTTACGCTTTGACAATATTAATAATTAATACACACATAGAATGTGCACTATCATTTTTAACAACAATTTTTATCTACGATTCATGTGGTTGAATTATGTGGCTGTTTAAATATGTACCTTTGTTGGCTATTTATTGTGTTTAAAGTTTTCAGCGTTTACATTTTGTAAAAAAATAAATAATATTATGTCGCAATCTCTCTTAGCAAAACAAATTAAAGGTATATTATACTGAATTAATAGTGCAACATCTAAAAAAAAGTAGGTACATGTTTTACCCAACTATTCATTAAAATTGGGTAATTCTTTTCCAAACGTTATACGTATATATGCTATTCTTTATTATCTATCATATCCTTTATATTATTAATGAATATACAGGTGGGATATGATGGAATTTGAAGTAGTTTTTATATCTACTTAATATATAAAAAAGTTCTTATGCAGTAGTTTTATTTTTCTTTATTTATATGATGACTGAATCTGTACTTTTAATTTGATGTTTAATAATATTATATACATATTTATTATATTATAATGTGCAAGTATAGGAAGTTTGAAAAAAGTTATGTAATAACATATTATCCACGTCTATATACATTTTAGAAGCCGTTCAACAAACAAACAGAACTCATCACATTTGCAGATAAACTCTGGAGATGGCCAGTATGTTGTAGCATTCACAATAAAACCTCCAAAGCAATCGCAACCAGATATTCTGAATCCACCACCAGGTAAGGACATTCTACATTGACGTTGTGAGAAAGGAAAGAAGTTGGACTTCACAGAGGCGTTAATATTAATAAATTAAATCATAAATACCGTAAATTTTTGCACATTTGAAACATGAATAGAAATTAAACTACGAACATTATTTTTTCGATTATTTATTTAACGTAATAATCATTTATTGAAATTTACTTTTTAAAAATTACATCGTCGAGATGCGCCCCGTTTCTTCGTTGGCACTCCTGCAAACGACTACGCAAATTTTGAAAAACTCGCTGGCACATGCTGCGAGGGATTGCGGATATCTCCTCGGTGATGTTTTCTTTTAATTGGGATATAATCGTCGGTTTATTAAGGTAAACTCGACTACTAATATCCCCACAAGAAAAAATCGCAAGGTGTTAGGTCGGGGCTTCTTGGAGGCCATGGAATATTACCTCTGCGAGAAATCAATTTATTGGGAAAGATTTCTTTAACCACGGCAAACTCACATTTGATGTATGGCACGTAGCTCCATCTTGTTGCATCCAAGTTCTGCTATTGTATCCTTCAAATTTTTGTAACTTCGGTATCAAAAACTCTCGCAACATCTTCACATATTCCACTGAGTTCACAGTTACGTTATTTCCTTGATTATTTTCAAAGAAATACGGACCGATTATGCCCTTTGGTGATATGGCAGCCCATACTGTCGTTTTAGGTGAATGAAGTGGGTTTTGGTGTTTAAGACGAGGATTTTCCGTTCTCCAATATCGATAATTGTGCTTGTTTACATGTCCATTAATGTGAAAATGGGCCTCGTCCGTAAACAATACATTCTCAAGAATAGAGAATCGCTCTTCTTGAACGTGGCCGCCCTGTTTGTCTAATATTCATTGTCGATCCCGTTTGTTCGAACTTCTTAATCCAAGCTTTGATTAAATTAACACTTGGACACTCATTTACATGACGTAATCCGTACTCAAGTCTAAATAAGCGGCATACAGTAACGTAGGAATCGTTATTTTTGTAAAACTGCTTAACACAAAAAACACGCTGTTGTCCCGTGAAGCGCTCCATCGTGACTAAAACTGCATGAGGCTACGCACAGTTCACCGCTACCCGCGCGTCCGTCTCTCTAACGGTTTTTGAGAAATCAAGTGTTGCTATTTACGGCCCACCCTGTACAATAATCATGTAATAAACGATCAAAAAAGCTATGAAATTCTCTGCTTTTATAATATTTTGAACAAAAACTTTAAAGTATCATTAATGCAAAAATATTTTCAAATATTATGAAAAAGATTTAAGGGTTATGTTCCCCTATATACTTTTAAGTATAAATTTAATTTAAAACGAAATGAAATAAAAAAAAGGATCATAAATCAATTTGAAATTTATTTTCGAATGAACTTTTCACACAACGTCCAATCCATCGGGCATAAGCAATAAAGCTAACCAAATTTCATTCGGATTCCCAGAAGACTCATTACAACGCAAATTCCGTAAAGCGTTGAAAGTGGCGTAGAACCAAAATTCATTTAAAATTTATGGTATCTATCATGTTCTTAAATAAGATTATTATAGTTTGGTATTTGTATGAACAATATGTTTCAGCATATCTTTTAGGATTAGGTTGAGGTTCACATTTAAAAAATAAATAACCAATGTTGTATGTAAAAAACAACTTTTCATCATTAATAAAAACAGGAGGTCCTGTGTAGACAGAGGTCTAGACAATTAAGTCGTTTCGACCCACCTTCCACCGAAGATATTTTTGGAACAACGGGACTGGTGGTAAGCCCGTCGCCATCTCAATGTCCAAGCCACCGAAATAAATCGTAAACAAGTTTTTGAAAAACGGTACGAGCCGGCCACCTGGGGATAGAACTCGAGTCTCCTGACTCGAAATCCCAACCACCCAACTACTCGGCTATCGTGACTCTTGTAGATGTAGCAAGAGTTGTATAATTATGAATAGACTTTATACATATTTATAAATATGACCGTCATATTATTTAAATAAAATTGGAGTGTCTATTTGTAATAATGAAATAACCGTTTTTTACTACATGTATATAAATATATACGGTACATACACCAAAAAGTAGCATTTTTTTTACAATTTTTGTCTGTCTGTCTGTTCCGGCGAATCTTTGAAATGGCTGGACCGATTTTAACAGGACATTCACTGACAGATAGCTAATGTTATAAAGAGTCACATAGGCTACTTTTATTATATTTTTAGTTAGAGTTCCGCTTTAAGTGTTAAACTGCGGACAAAGCCGCGGCAGCTAGTCATCCATATATTTTAAATTACTGTACCGATTTTAATGAAATTTGCACTTTTTTCTAAGTTTTGCCTAAGTTAAAGATAATGCATCGTTTTGCAAAATACATGAACGATCGAACATATCTACATAAATATACATATGCAAGTTTAAGTATTTTTTAAAACCCTTAAGGCTTATAATCATATTTAAATATGCAATATATTTACCACAATAGTTTAAAAAACTTTATATTTATTTACGTGCCGAATAACTGGAGTGGTCAGAGATCTAGTCTGGGTGGTTTTTGTCCTTTTAATTTCACCGTATTTGATCTTATCTTACAACGCCCGTCACTAGCAATTGTATAATTTGCTTAGAAACAATCTAGTATAGTATAGTCACGGTAGCCGAGTGGTTGGGTGATCGGAATTTCGAGTCAAGAGACCCGAGTTCGATCCCCAGGTGGCAGGCTCGCGCGACGGACTCACCACCTGTCAAGTTGTCCCGAAAACATCTTCGGTGGAAGGTCGGTAAAAGGGACTTAATTATTTAGGCTAGACCTCTGTCTACCCCTGTATTGGGAATTTCCTGAAAATATTTATTTATTTATTTTAACTATCTAGTATCCAAGAATGATACAATTTTTCATTTGTTACAAACAGCTAATTCGTTTGCGGTTGGTACTCTTGATCCGCATTCCGATAACCCAATCACTTGGCTATGATTATTTTAAAAAATGAAACTAAATTTACAGACTCTGGAAGCTCTTCGATTGAAAAATGTGAATTAGATGTAACTGATAATGGAAATCTTAATATAGACGAGGAGTGGGATGTAAATGATGATGATTTACTGAAGTCTAGCCATGAGACAACTCACCCGGTAAATTGGATACATAAATTATTATAACTATCTGTGATTTTACTAATTATCAACCTTTGTTTGTTATTACTGAACTCTAGAGATTATTGGAAACAGACGATATTATATTCGTAAAATTTTCAAAACGATAAGGAAACAACATCAATTTATTAGCCCGTTTTTAAACATTTGTACTGATTAAGACTCGCATGTTTCGAAATGTACGCCGATTTATTTTTTAATTTTCTACCATTTTTATTTTAAAAAGTATTGATATTAATGGACTAAATGACATAAATTATGTTTTACTTGTTTAGATTGTTTCATCGCCAAGAATGCCGATTTCAAGTAAGCAGCCAATCGCAGCTACCTTAAGTAAAAGAGGGCATCTTATAGCTGAAGAAATACCTGGACCAGAAAGTTGTGTATAGAAAATTGTGTAAATTATTAAAATAATATTTGTAATTTTTGTATTTATAAATATGTGTATTGACTGTGACCATTGTGATAAAATATTGTAAATAATTACTAATTATAATAAATGAAAGTTACCATCTATTTTTTATTACTTATATGCACTAATAGAAAACAAGTTTAGAATTAAATATTTAATTTTAGGCTCCAGGCTTTGGAACTAAACATGCTAATTTCAATACCTGTATATAAAGATATAACAGCCTTGTAAAATAACGTAATTAGGCACAGACGGGTAATTAACAATGAATCTTTGAAGCTTTATGGTTCATAATGATTGACCTTACACCAGGTACTCAAAGTGCTTCATTACACTAATGTAGTGTTCAAATCTTTCGCCGTTAAATACATATTAAACATTGTAGCCATAATGAATATATTAGATAGATTAATTAATAAAGTGAGAGAGTGAGATATATATATATATATATATATATATATATATATATATATATATATATATATATATATATATATATATATATATATATACATATATATATATATAAATATATATATATATATATATATATATATATATATATATATATATATATATATATATATATATATATATATATATATATATATATATATATATATATATATATATATATATATATATATATATATATATATATATATACATATATATATATATATATATATATATATATATATATATATATATATATATATATATATATATATATATATATATATATATATATATATATATATATATGTATATATATATATATATATATATATACACATATATATATATATATATATATATATATATATATATATATATATATATATATATATATATATATATATATATATATATATATATATATATATATATATATATATATATATATATATATATCGCCGAAGAAATTTTTTGGGCAACGTGACAGGAAGTGAGCCTGTCTCAGCCTTATGTCCAAACCTTTTTTGAAAAAATAACATATTGGTACGACCCTGCAACCTGGGGATCGAACTCGGGTCTATCGACTCGAAATTCCGACCACCCAATCATAGCCGAGTGATTGGGTGGTCGGAATTACGTGACTATAACTTATAAATTTTTTCACAAAAATTATATATGTGTATTATTTTCGTGATTTAATTTTCTGATCAAGTACTGGACCGACAAATTAAAAAGTACTTGTTACTTATTTTAATCGCCAAAGCCGAAGTACAATGAACCGCCCATGAACACTCGCAATACCAGAGGCATAGCAGATGCGTTGCCGGCCTCAGAGTGCCCCCCCCAGAATTGGGGAAGGGGGGTATGTCGGCCTCCGGTTACCTGCACTCACCAGACGAAACGCAGAAGTTAGACTTCTACTTTACGTCGGTATTCTGTGAGGTCGTGGTACTTCCCCGGTCGAGCCGGCCCATTCATGCAACAACAAAAGCTGATGCGTGGCTCTACCACTGTTAAAACTAACATTGTGCAAGCCATCGCTTTATCTTTCAGGCCCTTCCTACACTGTGTTTGTTTGTACGAAGTTGTCTATTAAGAACATTTCTTCTGTAGTGGTTACTATTCTACGAATGACAAAGCCTGTTCTTAAAGCTGTAAGGTATCGTAAACGTAAGTATTGTGGAATTGTACTAGAGTTTACCCGCGACTTTCCCTCATAGAAGTTGGTATTGCCTGTCAACTCTTTTCTTTACATGCCTGAAGAAGCTGTTCCTGATGTATTAAACGTACATATTTCTTTAACCATCTGAAATAAACAAATATTTTTTATAAAATATCTTACTTACTTACTTATCTTCACGCACAATCCCTGACGGGGTAGCCAGAGAGAATAGATCGCCAAGTATCACGATCTCTACATACAAAATAGCAATATCAATGAAAGCGAAAGTAAAATATTGTGTTCTTAGTTAAGTTTAAGAAAGGCATTTTTTCTACGGACTGTCGAGAATGAGTATGAAATTCCCAAGCGTGAGCTCGTTTAGCTCGTAATTTTTCATTGAGCCTGAGAGTCGGCAGAAAAGCCTCCAATTAAGTTTCTCTTTACCGTTTGGCCCGAGAAAAAGGGAAGAAAAATGAGCAACCGAGGAAAAGGACAATCCTGCAATGTAAGTCCGCACTCAACATATAAATTTAAGAGTGTGTTTAACAACGTATCTCATTAGAGCTACGTTATAATTTTATTACTAGATATCATTTTATGAACTTAGTATTCCATACTGATAAGAAGTTATTTACATCATATTAAATATAAATATCTTCACGCAATTTCCAATACAGGGAAGACAGAGGTCTAGTCTAGACAATTGATTCCCTTTGACCCACCTTCCACCGAAGATATTTTCCGGACAACGTGATTGGTGGTGAGCCCGTCGCCGTTTTTATGTCAAAGCTAACAATATAATTCGTACATAAGTTTTTTTAAAAACCCATTGGTCTTTCATTGCCACTTGGAGATCAAACTCGGGTCTCTTGACTCGAAATTCCCACGACCTAACCACTCGGCTACCGCGACTTTAATAAATCATATATATCATATTAAGGTGCAATGATTATGTCTATAACGGAATTATTCTGGGTCTTCAAAAGTATATCACACTAAGTATACTATAATCGGTGTAAAGTATTAACAGGCACCGCTTCGACTTTTACATTGAGGTGTAAATGAAACATTATTTTATTGCAACTTGGACAATAAATCCACTTACCTATAAAGCTCGTAAAGTTCGGTAGGATGATTGAGTCAGTATTTTTATTGTTTCAGACCGTGAATCAATGGCGAATGTTAGAGTAATAAAAGCACTTTACGATTGTTTTCACGGTTAAATTTGTGGCCCGTGAAATACTCTTCCGCAGTCATTTTCTTACTCAATGTTCGATCCTGGAGACATACTTATTCTTTACGGCGACACCTAATTTTAACGGTCTTCACAGTTGGCTAAGTTTCATATAATTTGAATTTGACGTCTTTCTTTTGAATGATTAATTCTATTCAAATGTTTCATTTCTACAATATTAAAATTCAATATGACTGGTTTAAATTTAGGTAAAAATTACCAGTTTATAATTATTTTGCTCCCTTTTTTCGTATTTCCTGCAAATCATATATGTAGTCTATGACGCTTCTGTTAATTAGTTTTTCTTTGGGGTATCAATTTGTTTTATTTTTATTCAATAATTTGTATTTCCGATTGTTGTCTCTTGGTGAAAGTGTACGGCATTAAAATTTACTGTTGCACGCTTGTACATATTCATTTTTCTTTACTTTTAATAGCTTTTTGTTAACTGTTTAAGTTAACAAATCTTAATATGCTTTTTTCCATTCTTCTTTGGCAACTTTGTATTACTTCAACAGGAAAATACGTATGTGTTATACAACTTTTTGCAGTTTTTGTTTTGCATGCTCCTATTTTTTCTTTCCCATGGCGATTCATTTGATTTTCCTTTATCGAATGGTTTTGTTAGAGGAATTTGTCTAAGGTAACTTAAAATATTATTTCGCAAATTCTTATAAAATCGTGTACATAAAAATATTTAAAAAAAATTTAGAATAACATTTGTGTGTATATAAGTGTCGTTTGGTGTCATCTCTGAGAAAATTAATTTTAATACGATATTAAAATATACCATACATCAATATCACCCTGATCCTAACACAAGATATTTTTTAAAGATTTGGGAATAACAGGTACTCATAATTTTGTGTTATCGAAAGCAAACACAAACATTGATTCTGCTTTATTATAATGCTAACAATATTTAAAACGAAAAAATAAAAAGTTCAATAAATGTGAAATCAAAAACATTTGTTACATCCGTGAAACTGTAACTGCCGCCCTGTGCCAAAGGTACCGGAATGATGATAAATCTTCATTTGCCTTGTTCGCACATCCGACCCGCCCTTCCCAATTAGTTAACCCGCCTGACATTACGGTCGGTACATTCACGCTCGGATTTCCGCTGTGGTCACCTATATCCTTTTACTCTTAGCATGGTCTTGGAATTGGATAGGTTTTCTTAATATATAAAAGGTAAGACACAGGTAAAAAGAAGAATAGTTATTTTTAAAGGACATAAAGTGTAACTATCCCTTCACCATTATGAATAATGAATTGTCAATTAATAATTGAATATAAAGCGATATATTTCAAAATGATGCATTAGTAAAGTTGTATAGTTTTTCTGCTTTATAACAATTTTTGTGTTACGGCGTTGTTGTTAAAATAGGCAAATATAAATATTCGTATCCACTTATTTAAGTATGCTTTGTAATAAAAAAATAAACAACTTTAGTTATTAGAAATGAAAAATCCTTTGATATTACTATTCCAGATATTTATTTAATTTGTATTAATTACGTATAGTCAAAAATATTATATAAAAACATTTACTTATTATTGTTATATTAATTTATCAAAAAAAATTATTATCAAAAATAAATTAAATGGTTTTATACATGGTTACAGTATATTTAAATTAGAGTAGCACATGTTACATTAAAATCAAGTCACGATAGCCGAGTGGTTGGGTGGTCGGAATTTTCAGCCAAGAGACCCAAGAGATTCTCAGGTGACAGGCTCGTACCAATGGGTTTCTTAGATACTTATGTACGAATTATATCGTTGGCTTGGACATAAAGACGGCGACGGGCTCACCACCTATAACGTTGTCCCGAAAATATCTTCGGTAGAAGGTGGGTCGAAGAGACTTAATTGTCTAGATTATATCTCTGTCTGCCCCTGTATTGGGAATTGCGTGAGGTTATTTATTTATCTTAAAATCAAAATTAAATAAATTTTATTAAATATTTTTTCGATAAACCTCAATACAAAACGGCGGTGAACTGAATAACTTGTAGTATAATCTCAGTCAATCCTGGGAAAATACGAAATAATACGTTTAATAGTAGACAGGTGCAAAATGTACAGACATGTGTAAAAGTACTACTTCATGATTGACGCATTATACCTGACGGGGTATCCAGATAGAATAGATCCCTAAGCATCGAGCCTATTTCTTTCACCTCTCGGATTGATCATGACGCACGCACGACAGTGTGTGTACACAAAGTTGGTGTATCCGACTACTATTGTGTAGTTTACTTTCACTTCGTATATTTACATCACCATACATTCCGCCGTATTCGCAGAACGCCTTTATACATATTATATTAAAGTTATCACGATAGTCAATAGGGTACTGGTCGTATTTTCAGATTCGAAATACTAAACATTTTTATTTTTATAAATTTCTATTTATAAAAATAAAAATGTTTCTATAATTATTTCTTTTATAACTATTGTCTTAATTACATTTAATTCTTTTACCTTATGTTATAAAATAACCGCCTTCGATATTTTTTCACTCCTCAAGGTTGACAGGCAGAGAATGCTTTTAGAATTATGCCCGCCTTTTGTACTTACATATTTTATAAGGTTCAATAAAAATGTCAAGGAGTCATTTTTCTGTTATAAAGTAGACAGAATATGACAAAATTAACGTGCTTCCCGCACTAGGAAATTTTATTATATCAATTCGCTTATATTTCCGTGACCGCAGTTTTGCGAAATCTTACCTTTTCACAAGGTGCAACAATATATACATTTATCTGTAAGTATGTATTTGTTTTTATCTGCTGTTGAATTTTTTTCAATTTACGTTTCTTGGCAAAACATAACAATAAAACATAATTATACAGTTCTTAATCATAACTGTACTATCTTTAATGAAAATTTTACGATTACAATCACATTACGTTATGTAATGAATATGTAATTAACATTAAACAATTACGTAAAACGTTGACCCGAACAAAATTTTACCCTAGTGTTATCTTCTAAAACAATCTCAACTAAATTCCAAGTACAACAAATGAATTTGCAAATTTAACCTTAAAGTAATTTATTTAGGTCGACAACAAACATCTTATTTATAATTTTAGGATTGTAAATAAATGAGTTATTTTCTTGTCACATTAATTTGTTTATGCATCTTATGTACAAATTAGTAAAACAATTTCCTTAAAATAAGAATTATGTTCTGGTCTTTCCATAATCCTTGTAACTCTTGTTTAACTAAGTATATATTAACCAGAAAACAGCTACCAGAAACAGTTAGTTTATGAAAGTAGAACTGAGGATATTACAGAATTGACTTTTATTTGCCTGAACATGCAAATAAAATTTATTTGCATACATTCTGCCATTAAATTAAAATGTATCTTATACACCGATCTATTTCTATTTACCTTCACGTATTACCTCTAAATGCATAGGGAGGTGTCTTTGAAGAAACACTTTTCCATATTATGAATATGGAAGTACTACAGTGTAAATTGAAACGAAACGGAAAAGTAATTTCATGCGTGAAGATAAATAAATAATTTAAATATATAGGTATATTCTTATATTCTAATTTTACATGCAATTACGTATAACTCCCGACTGGGTTGGTAGGTAAAAGTGGAGCAAATTGCAATGTATCATGATGCTTACATAGGGCGTTTTATAATGATGGATGTATTCAATACCCTACTGTATATTTTTATTGTAGTATCAACTTAACAATGTGCCACCCTCTTTCTTCACGTAGATCAGAAAGGAACTGTAGCGTTCAAGGTACAAGATGTCTGATACCGCCATCGCCAGTCCGCTTACCAAGTATGACGATTATGCCAAATTCTGCTGACGGAAGAGGTCTGTAATTGCAGCGAACATTTATATGCATTTATGTATGTATGTACTTGTCCAGAGGTTACCAACATGAACTCGTACAAGGATATACTAATTATTATTAACTTCGAAATCGATGCAATACTGTTACTTATTGTATGTCTTTGCCATGTCCTAATCATTTTTAAATAAAACGATTTTCGGATTTTATAGCGTTTTTAATTAGTTTTTACAAACTATTTTTATTTCCCGACGTTGCGGATGCTTTACAGCATCCGTGGTCACGGGAGGACTTGGTTACCATGGATGTTGAATGAAGATAGTCTACAAAATCTAATTAAAAACGCGTTAAATCTGAAAAAAATGTGTAGTATTCGCGTAAATACAAGAAATCATTATGTTTTTTATCATCTCATATCAATTGAAAAAAAAAAAGTATGTAAATTTGAAAAGAAATTATGACAAAGAGTAGTATTACCTTGTAACATAAATTAAAAATCGTACGTATTGTATTTTCATCGCAAAATCTCCTTCTACTGCAAGTATGCTACTTTATTTCTTCATTAGAAAGTTGTACTATTATATAATGTCTAGAAAATCCCAAAAAGGGTTATATCGATCCTTAATGACATCCATTTCTATGCTAATGAGATTTACTCAATGAATGAGGCCACAGCAGGCTGGGAGAGACTTCGTGAATTTATTTTTCCGTTTCAATTTATACTGTTTTCTTTGTGGAAACACTTTTGCATATTCGCATTCAAATAATGCATATTAATATAATATTGTAACTCTTTTAGACTTATTATTTCTTCTGTCGGTATATTATTAATCGATTAAAGTGTAAAAAAGGCATTATCTTGATTGTCACTATTGGGTTAATAGTGTCAGATATATTTCTACACCACTCCACCGAGAACCGTCAAGGTAACAACGGGAAAAATCCTGTATCAACACTTAACCATTTTGCACGTAATGTCAGCAGCCGCTACAGAAAATAAAATAAAATCAATATTTTCAACATCAATTACTTCACATAATCAGGTTCCAAACATACCTACATTACGTTTAAAATTATTAAAAATAGCTTCACGGTATTCCTAATATTGGGGTAGGCAGAGGCTCAGATAGTTACTCAATAACTAATAACATTCAATCCACCTTTCACCCAAGACTTTTTTTGGGACTACTTGACCGGTGTTGAGCCTGTCACCACTATTTATGTCCAAGCCAACCGTATAAATGGTACGTAAGTTTTGAATAAAATCATTAGCACGAGCCTACGACCGGGAAATCAAACTCGGGTTGCCTCTTGCCTCGAATTCAGCCCTCAAAACCACTCGGCTATTGTTACTTTTTAAGTATGTTTAAAACTAGTAATTTCTCAAGAATAACCTGGTTTTAAAACGTTAAAAGTGTACTTGTAAAAGTGTACCTGTACTAGACACGCACTAAGAAGACACACGCCTAAAGTTTTTTTATAGGTGGCTCATTTTATCAAGACTATTCCTTAATTAGCTTTTCCAAAAATGTTAGGTTAATCTTCTTAAAACAGGCCAATATTGAGCAGACTGATGAAGGGCAGCAGAATATAACGCGAGTTGAATGTTTCTCCTTCTTCTTCTACTTTACAGCCTATCAAGAGTCCACTGCTGAACATAGACCTCCCCCAGAGTTCGTCACAAAGAACGGTCTTCAACCAACGATCGACTCCCCGAATTGAATGATTATGATATAAAACTCTACCTAATGGAACCTATTTTCTACGGGCGACTTATAGTTTTTATTACTTAATATCTTCTTCTTACGTAAGAATATATTAAGTAATAAAAACTACAGTAAATAGTTTTTCTATTATGATTACTTATTTAATAATTAATTGCATAGTTGATAAACTTTCTTATCATAAAAAAACATGCTTTGTTTTTTTTTATAGACGAGGGAGGCAAACGAGCCGGTGGCTCACGTGATAGTAAGTGATTACCGCCGCCCATGAACACCCGCAATAGCAGAGGATGCGTTGCCGGCCTAAGAGTCCCCCCCCTCCCATAATTTGGGGAGGGGGGTGTGTAGGCCTCCTGTTACCTGCACTCACCAGATGAAACGCAGAAGTTTGTTAGACTCTACTTCATGCCGGTATTCTGTGAGGTCATGGTACTTCCCCGGGTCGAGCCGGCCCATTAATGCAACAACAAAAGCAGATGCGTGGCTCTACCACTGTTTGAGTGACAGCATTCTAAAATTAAATTGAATCAAATAAGACAAAACAAAAATAATCAGATCAATCTGTTTAAAACTTAATAAATGACTTTTTTAAGATTTAGTTACTTCATTTTTTACAGGAATAAAACTTTTTTTCCAAAGCTACAAACAGGCAGTACAAATTTAAATAAATACCTCAACCTTGTATCTGTGTAACAAACTATGTATCGTATCTTACTCCATATTAACTGTCATCATCCTTTTTTTCCAATGGACAGTTTCCATTACTATTTCTAGGTCACGCAGGTACAGTGCAAATATTAAACGTTATATAACATTATATAATTGCATTATACTTTTTCCATTATATAATATAATTTTTTATCAATAAGGTCCTTATATACATTTCTAACACCCATCGAAAGGGGTGGCGAATTATTTATTGCATACATAACATATAACAATCCATTTAAAGTACAGAAACGGTTTATGAATTTATGAATATTAAAATTACTGTATTCTCAAAAACCCTATTCAACAGCGAAAGTTTACTTTTTTCACAAATGTTAATACTAGCATTACTAAACATTTGCTTTGAAGAGTAATAAAAATCGGCTTATGGTACGTGTGAGGATAGAATATGAAAAAATATCAAGGGACCATTTTTTTCAGAATGATTCTGTATTTTAGATGTTATATTAGAGATTCTTAAACTTACCACATAAGTCATATCTCTTCAGACTCGTTTCAGAGTATAGAGTAAACACGTTTTGAACACGAGCGCAGTTTTATTTCATGTCCGCGTAAATACTCCCATCTTCAAAGTAGAATTTTTACTGAACAAATAGAACGTAGGAGTTTTGTATGTTTAAGTACTTTACTTTGATTCTTACGAGTACATTTGATTAAACATGTTTGAAAACACAAACTGTTTTATACGTCTCCCTACATCAATGAAATTAATTATAAGTCAAAATGGAATTGTTAATGTATGTGCAACAAAAACACTCACATTACATCCGTGATTTCCGAGTTTATTTTGAATTTTATTTAGAATATACATATATATATTTTATAATATAAAACATAAATAATTGTTAGAATACTTAATCTGTCACGTGTGTCACTAGCTAAACAATGTTTGAAGAAAATCTTTCGATTTTCCTGCGACCTGAGGTTCGAACTCGGGTCTCTTGACTCGAAATTCCGATCACCCAACCACTCGCAATCGTGACAATTTTTAAATGTATTCATATAAATCACGATAGTCACGATAGCCGAGTGGTTGGGTGGTCGGAATTTCGAGTCCAGAGACCCGAGTTCGATCCTCAAGTGGCCGTACCAATGGGTTTTTCTTAAAACTCTGTGTGTCTCTTCATAAGAACTCTGATTACAAACTACTCTGACTTTTATGATTTATTACACCATTTTCGTAAGTCAACAAATTTGCGACCTTACAAATATACAGGAAAGGAAAAAAAGTGTAATCATACAAAGTGAACTTATATATTTTTATTCTTTCTGTTGATTTTTGTATGTTTTTCATCTTCATAAATAAATAAATATCTTCACGCAATTCCCAATATAGGGGTAGACAGAGGTCTAGTCTAGACAATTAAGTCCCTTTGTCCCACCTTCCACCGTCTTTATGTCCAAGTCAACGATATTATTCGTACATAAGTTTTTGAAAAACCCATTGGTATGAGCCTGCCACCTGGGGATCGAACTCGGGGCTCTTCAATCGAAATTCCGACCACCCAAACACTCAGCTATCGTGACTTCATCTTCAGGTAGTTAAAATAAAAAAATACTACACTACTTAATAACTTAAAATTAGAGTTATCGTACAACTCAAGTCATCGTGCCATAGTACAGAAAACCACTCGAGGCTGCATTTCCATATTTATATGTATCAATATGAGCCGAAACGACCCGATTTTATAACAGTTTTCTTTGAATTAACATATATAGTTAAAGAATTTGATGATATTTTATTAATACATATTCAAATAACTCCATTAAAGTCTGATCTCGCATTTTGAAAATTGGTACACTGCCAAAAAGTTACCCGTGAATACAATGAAGTATCTGTATCTAATGTATCTAATAAATTACTCGGATCAGAAAAGTTTTTTAATATGTTGAAGGTAACTATTATGTCGCAGAACATAGTTTTTTTCCCTTTTAATTCAGTAGTAATGCTTCTGTCAGTTAGCCGAGCAATCCACACATATCCGAGTCAAGGTAGTACTTTTTTCTTTTGCACGCGTTACAATAACGCGTATAAATGACTTACAGGCATTTGTTGTTTCTGCGTTTTGTCCAGCAAATAAGGTAATCAGATCCCCACACGACACAGCGCGATGCAGGCTCAGGACCGTTCTTTGTGAAAATCTTTGGGGGAGGCCTATGTAAACCTTTGATGTGCTGTAAAGAAGAAGAATAAAATTACTAGTAAATATAACATCATTCATGCGGCTTTTGAACAGAATTGCAGAACCTTCTTTCTTAATGGTCAGGGACGCACCTGCAGTTTCTCTATTATTGCAGATGTACACAGAGGTCAGTAATCTTAATTAATTGTGCAGAAACCGCAAAACATTCAAATATGATGTAACTCATAGGAGCTACTAAGAGGACGTCCAGAAAACTGTGTGTGGAGTAAATGATAAAAAACTAAAATAAAATAAAATATATTCACGCAATTCCCAATATAGGGGTAGACAGAAGTCGAATCAAGATAATTAACTCCTTTCGACCCATGTGAGGTTGTGAGCCCGTCGCCGTCTTTATGTCCAAGCTTACGATATAATTCGGACATAAGTTTGTAAGAAATGAGGTAAATGATAAATCTCATATAAACGAAAGTCAAATTTTAGAATCCGTGATACTTATCAAACTATTATTTTTCGCTACACACCCATGGGCTATGCGTCAAGATTTATTAAAACTTTCACAAAATAACATTAAACTTTCTGAGACATTCTATTTTACTCTCTGTGATAATTATATACTACATAATTATATCAATGCGATTATTATGTATTGCGATTAGTATATATTCATATCAAATAATTTAAGTTTGTATAGATTTATTTATTTATCTTCACGCACAATCCCTGACGGGGTAGCCAGGGAGTACAGATCGCCAAGTGTCACGATCCTTACATACCTCTTTCGCTTCATACATGCACGTCGAGGTACCCGAGTACTCTTGACCCTCCCGTCTTCGAGCAATTGGTTCACATGGTCTTCGAAAGTTAGTCTCGGCCTACCTCGACCCCTTTTTATATTAACTTTCGCGCTATATATTTTCTTCACTATTCGGTCTTCGCTCATTCGCACAACGTGCCCAAACCATCGAAGCATGCCCTTATCCATTTTAGTGATAAGTTCATCTTTCAAACCTACCATTTTGCAAATCTCTTAGTTTCGCTTCCGGTCGGCCAAGGTAACGCCGCACATTTTACGAAGAGATTGCATCTCCACTGCATTCAACCTGCTTTATGCTTCTTCTGGCATATAATAAAGTCGGCACCAGCATTGCGTTATGTATCGCAATTTATTATGTTGTATAGATTGTTCGAGTATTTGTATAATAGCTTACATCAAAAGAAAGGAACATCTGCGGTTTCATTTCAAGTCATTACAAACGAACTTAGAATTCTTTGTCATTTGTTATAATAAAATAAAATTTTATCTTAAATAAAAATTTATCAACCACTCGGCTATCGTGATTGTTCAAAAGTTTAGCTAGCTATAACTAGTAGCTAGCTAATTTTCGTCTTAATTACGATTGATTGTAACTATATATAAAATATAAATAAATAGAGTTAATTACGACAACAACGAGTAAAATCATCTGTGTCCGTTTATTGCTGGACAGCGCTCAGGGTATTCCAATCACGTCGTCACTCTACGGCACGACACGCCTTGTCGAAGCGTGACATAAATACTTACGCTAATGACTTTCGGCTATTCTCTGTCCGCATTGTGTGGAAAGTATTCTTCAAATAAATTAGTGTTGCTTTTATACTGAAGTAGTTAGTTGTATGTGATTAAACATCATTCATAGAACGAATACAATTTTATATAATTTTAATGCAATATTACAAGGTCCACCCTATATATATATATATATATATATATATATATATATATATATATATATATATATATATATATATATATATATATATATATATATATATATATATATATATATATATATATATATATATATATATATATATATATATATATATATATATATATATATATATATATATATATATATATATATATATATATATATATATATATATATATATATATATATATATATATATATATATATATATATATATATATATATATATATCGAGGAAAGACATTGTTAAGACCTCTACTTAACCCAGTATGAGAAATAGCGCGAAGAAACATAAGAAAAAAATTGATTCGAGTCAAGATAGCCGAGTGATTGGGTGCACGGAATTTCGAGTCGAGAGACCCGAGTTCGATCTCCAAGTGGCAGGCTCGTACCACTGGGTTTTTCAAAACTTATGTACGAATTATATCGTTGGCTTGGACAATGAGACGGCAACGGGCTCACCACCTGTCACGTTGTCCCAAAAATATCTCCGGTGGAAGGTGGGTCAAAAGGACTTAATTGTCTAGACCTCTGTCTACCCCTGTGTTGGGAACTGCGTGAAGATAGTATTATAATTATTTGTTATTAGTGTCAATCTTATCATAGGTACTATATAATTTCATACAATTCTTAGCGTAACAGTAAACCTTGTGTGTATCCTTAAACGGGACCCCATTAATATAACGTGACGTGATCCTTCTCAAAGCCCTTGTTATATAAACTATCATTTAATATACTAGCATATTTGTTCATAACGTATCGATGAAGATATATACTTCTTTGGTAAATTTATTGAATTGTAATTTGTGTAACAATCTCTCTGAAAACAAAATTCTTTTAATGTTAATTGCTTTGTTAACTATTGCTTAATATGAATAACACAAACATTCTTAAACACTTGTACTTTTCAACTTAAATAAGAGGAAAAGTAAAAGTGTTTGGGTTATTCAAAGTAAGTATGAAATTCAATCAAATGACGACAATCTGAGTGTCAACTATATTGTTTAATAGTTTCAAACGTGTGTGACAAATTACCGTAGTAACGTTTTATTTGTCAGTAATCTGTTAGCCACATCACGTCGAATTCATTATGGAGGGCCGCTAATAAATCATTAATATTCATGTGAAATCGGAAGTAATGACCTAGCGAATGTAGTTAATTAGAAATTAACTTATTCCAGCAAAAATAAATACTACGGGGTTTTTGTTTCGATATATTCGGTAAAACTGATTGCCGTGTCTAACATGGCATATTTAAACGAATGTTAGCAGTCGTTAAAATATACCGATATATGAAATGACTAGAAAATGACAATGGCTTCCCATGTGTTTCGGAATAACTATCTCGAAAAACATGAGACCAAAATTAAGCAGATCGGCAAGGGGCTATTCCCCTTGTCAAGCGTGGTGATTATAGCAAATCTGTCTTAGGGGAGTGGCCAATTTTCGCCAATGGAATTTTACGTGTTGTTAAGTAAATTCAAAGATAAGTAATTAAACTAAAAGCAACGGTCTTCAAAAGTCCGATGAAAAACATATGCCCTTACCCAAATTCATTTCTATATTTTCATAATTACCACCAAAGGCGAGCGAATTGGTATTACCAATATCAGATACATCATACCGGCCACGCTGCTGGTTACCGCTGGTTTTCTTTATTTTACTTTAAATTTTTATTCGATATGATAATTTTGTTTACAGTACTGACCGTGAATTCTTATTTGCAGTAAATTAATGGCTTATTTATATAATATATAAATAAGAAGATTAAGAACTTGATTCCGATCTCTACACCAGGACCATGCAGTTCAATTCAAATACCTTCAGCCATTGTGGCGAAATTAAGTAGGAAACATCCAGACATCTTAAAATTCAAACAAAGACTTTTACATTTATAACTACAGAATCCTACCTTTCTCTCTATGGTTATATATAGTATGATACAATCACATTACTAAAAAAATAAGGAAAAATACAAATGAAATTGACCTTATTTAATTTATAATCAATCTAATGGTATTAACATCATGTCTAGATAAAGTCCAAGAAACTAAATCTAGCGACCTGAACAAATGCCGGTATCACCTAATTGCCGACATGGAAGAACGAGATAGATTATACCCTAATACACATGATAAACAGAAAAGGAAGCGGGCGTGCAGTCAATCCGTCACTGTCTTTTTAGCTAATCTTGGATGGTGAGAGAGATAAATTTCAGCAAAGCGTTAAATCCGCTATGATTCTTATGTTTTCTTTTATTCAATAGAAAAGGAAATGTAAAAAGTAAATGATTAATTTGTTTAATTCTTAGGAAGCTTTGTTTTATTGACGAAGAGATTCGCCACTTGTGAAGTTCTCTCTCTCTCTCTCTCTCTCTGAGATTCTAATCTATTGCTGATTCAATAAATTAGTTGTTTAACACAGTTTAGCTATGCTGATTCGCAGGAAACAAAAATGTTTATTTCCTGGACTGTATGAAAGTCATAAGAGTTTATATTAAAACAGTAACTTAAAACAATTTTAAAATTTATATTTTTTTATATAACAAAAATTTATAAATACATTATAAATTATAATGAAGGCTGATATAAAATATGGATCAAGTGACAAAGATACATACATTCACAAGAAATTTTAAGGAAGTCGAATACATAAGTCATATAAATAAATCTAATGTAAGTGTAATGTTATACACCTCCAAGTAACTATATTTTTCATTCTTAATTAAAATAATACTAACACTAACTGTAATGAGATTTGCAGCATTATTCTTTTTTCGTGTCTGAAGTGCAATGAATAACAGTCAACAAAGCTGTGTCGCGCGACCACCAAGCAATTAAAACTTTACCTCACTTCTTCTCCTACTTAACTTCATTAGCAAGTAATGCTTCCTAGAAACAAATAAAACTAGTTGGGGATTTGTGGAGTAAAATAAATAAACTATGCTGTATATAGAATTTTCCACATAAACATTCAGGTTTAATTCATTTTATATTTAATTTTACCAAAAAATAATCTTTTATGGACTTCTTAGTCTTCTCTCTTTCTTCATATTTAATGACTGCAATTCATAGAGTGGACAGAAATAACTTGCAGTTAAAACCATACCTAACGTAATGCCTAAATACCAATTCTTTGATGAGGATGTGAAATAATTTAGAAAACGTATTAGAATATAAAATATTAATACAAATATTTAATCTTTGGTATATAAATTTACACAATACTATTTCGTGCAAGGATCATCAAAATTTTGAGTTCGTTGCTAATTATTTCATAAGTTTCTCAACCTAGAGGCAAAGGTGTACATAAGAACACTATTGCTTCCAAGTTGCGATCCCGTGAGGGTTCCTTGCCTATGAAAGATTGAAACATTCTAGAAGTTCGTGTACGAGTACTAAGTATTCTAGACGCATTCGTGTACTGGCGCGCCCAGTCAATTGAAGAAAATGTGCCTTCTGTTTTTAAGTAAGGGGTGTTTAGAATAGATGGCGCTGGAGGGCTGGCTGATGGACGCTAAAGCTTTCCAATAGTGCCAATGAAATATTATATCATTTTAATATATTTTACACTTTGAAGACCGTTGGTTATTAATTTTAGGCGTTTAATTTTCTTACATATATTCACGGTGAAATGAAGTAAAAATCGTGTAAAAGTCGTGTTCTGTATAACTGATATAACCGGAAGTCTAAATTATTGAACCATTTCATCAATCCAGCATCTTACCGGTGCATATTTGGGATAAATTACAAAGTGGTGGACGATACTAATATGTCTTTTTGTGCTAAGTAGTTGCATAGGCTATATATTAGATAGGCGGACATTCTATCAAACAAAGAATATCAAGAAGACTACATACATAGTTTTGAAAAACTCAATCACATCTAAATCAAGTCTCTTGCTATACATCTGTACTAAACTTATTTGAATTCGTTTACTATAGGAATTACATGATCCAACTACTGAGCAACAAGAACGACTAATGGTTTAATTATGAAAGCATTTCTATGTGAAAATATTACTCCGTGATGGGATATATTTAACGTGAGATATAATAAAAAGTACTAAAAAAAATAAAAAACAATTTAAACCATAGTATATTGACATCTTAATTCAAAATCTTAACTCGGTCTGCAATATTTATCTATGTGAAAAGTTTTGAAGAGATATTTAACTTAGCCAAAGTTTCTTCTATGTTTACTTCGTCGCGGTTTAAGATAGGA
The DNA here is from genome assembly GCA_029286605.1 of Sericinus montela. Classification (NCBI taxonomy): domain Eukaryota; kingdom Metazoa; phylum Arthropoda; class Insecta; order Lepidoptera; family Papilionidae; genus Sericinus; species Sericinus montela. The sequence goes on along the minus strand of JAGSMR010000007.1, from coordinate 994,056 downwards.
GACTTATGGTAAGGGTTAAATCGATCCTTAACGACTTCGATTTGTATGCTAATAAGATTTGCCCAATGATCGAGGTCGTTAGGATAGGAAGCTATATCCAAAAATTGTTTTCATTCAGTTTTACTAATTCATTTTTTAAAGCATTACATTAACATGGTTGCTGCCAACAATTTTTGTTACTTTGATGTAAGAAAATTTAATTTTTATATTATTTTGATCTTATGAAATTGTGATCAATGTTAAAGGCCAAAGGCACTGAACAGTATTTTAAAGCCTTAGAGAAATACCATAGCTGAGTACATAATCACTGTAGGTATTTCTTACACCTATAGCACATTTTGTTACAAGATTAGAAAGATATAGATATAGATGGCGCTAGAGGGCTAACAAATGGACGCTAAAGCTTTCCCATGGTGCCAATATAATATTATGTCATTTTTATATATTTTACACTTGGAAGACCGTTGGTTATTAATTTTAGGCGTTTAATTTTCTTATATATTTACGGTGGAATGAAGTAAAAAACAAACAAAAGGTCGTGTTCTGTGTACTGATATAACCGGAAATTTAAATTATTGAACCATTTCATCAATCCAGCATCTTACTGGTGCATATTCCGGGGGAAGAACTTAGCTCTTCGAGAAAATTAATTTTCAGAGTGCCAAATCACAAAACTTCGTTTTTCAATAAATCATTTACAGTAGAATCTGTTAAGGTATGGAATTCACTACCGCTAACTATTCGCGAGGCACAGTCATTATTTAAAAAACTAGTAAAACGACAATCTCTGGAGCAGCGTTGAGACGGATTGCTGTTACATATTTCTGCGAGGATTTAACTACATTTATTACTATGTTTATGCGTATGTATTTATGTACATATTTATATATTTTATAGTATATATTATGGTATGTGTACTATTCATAATATGTGTATATTATTTTTATTATTTTTATTATTCATTTATATTTGGTATTGTGTATATGTATGTTATATATATATATATATATATATATATATATATATATATATATATATATATATATATATATATATATATATATATATATATATATATATATATATATATATATATATATATTTATACATATATATATGTACATCTATACCACATTCATATTATAGATATATAGATAGATGTGTGACTGTATGTACCAATTGAACAATACATTTCTAAATAATCAAAAACAAAGAACACTCATGTTCAAGTAGCATTCCATTGTATTTTTGTCAGTTGCAGAATATTAGAAAAGTTTTTCAATCCCCCGAATAGTAGACAGTACATGAAACGCAAATATAGCAGCAAAGTATAATCTCCTGGCTTTGAGCCAGTTCACAAAATGTAAGCTTACATTTTAATAGAGCCATTTTTGAATGGAACGAAGTTCAATAGCAACTGAAACTTTATACTGTTGAAGTTCAATAATTTAAAATAACTATTATAACAAACTAGCTGCCCCCTGCTCGCTTCTCGTGATATTAAATACATGTCCAGCGGAAGAAATTTTCTGTCTATTTTTCTAATTCTTTATCATAAATGAAATTTACAAATTAAAAAACCAATTTAGGGATGCCCTAACTGCGTTAGTCAAAAGGCAGATTGTAGAAAGAAATGTATGCCTCGCGCTACATACCGCAGTGCTGATACCAATATTGTTAAATGGTAGCAAAACCTGGGTCTGCTAAGGTAGTAATAATAAATAAATAAATAAAGACATAGTAAAAACGTCACGATAGCCGAGTGTTTGGGTGGTCGGAATTTCGAGTCGAGAGACCCGAGTTCGATTCCCAGGTGGTAGGCTCGTACCAATGGGTTTTTCAAAAAAACTTATTTACGAATTATATCGTTGGCTTGGACATAAAGGCGGCGACGGGCTCACCACCTGTCACGTTGTCCCGAAAATATCTTCGCTGGAAAGTGGGTCGAAGGGACTTAATTGTCTAGACTAGACCTCTGTCTACATACCATATTGGGAATTGCGTGAAGATATTTATTTTTATTTTTTTTAAATAAATGGATAGGGACAACATCACATACTGATATCAAAGTCAGTAAGCACTTGTGTCCCTAACCGTGTCCCTATGTTAAATTCTTCCTCGGTTAAGTTAAATGTAACGTAATAAATAATCTTTCCGAAATAAGTTAAAACATCTCCACGCAATTTCCAATACGGGGGAAGACAGAGGTCTAGTCTAGACAATTAAGTCCTCCCTTTGACCCACCTTCCACCGAAGATATTTTCGGGGAAATAAAAGTTTGAAATTCAATAAAATTTACAATCTTTAAGATATTTTGAAACTAATTTGAATCCTTCTTGCAAGTGGAATTTTATAAAATTAAAGTTCTTAGGTGAGCTCTACTCTCCCTACTCCACTCGGCAATAGGATTATTTCTACCAAAATTCAAGTGTCTAGGCTCTATGGTTCTATGATTGAATTACACTAGTACAATATATCCCGCCATCTATCGGTTGCCATCACGATATTCAAGGCTGCTTCCCTTAGTCCGCTCTTACGACACCCACGAGAAGAAAGAGAGTGACAATATTCTTACGCCGTCACCACATGGTGTCGTATTTATAATAGTAGTATTAAGCTACATTATCGTCATCATGCTAACAGCCTATCAAAAATACAGGACTGAAAATAGCTCTGGCCCAAAGATTGCAACATAGAACACTCCTGTGCCACCTGCGTATATGACTGCCCGCAACATTGTGTAGATCGTCGCTCCATCTTGTGGGGTCTATGTCACCCTACCTTGCTTTTGTCTATACAATGTTCCACTCAAGAACCTTTCTTCTCCAAAGTTTGTTAGTTTTCGGATTATGGCAGACCTATTGTCACTTCAGAGTGCTGATCTTTAAGCAACATTGGATAATCAAGTTCTACCGCGAATGTATTCATTTCCGATTCATAAATTAAAATAAATTCAGTTAATAATCATATAGGTTTAAATAACATAGTGACATCATAGTGACTACAACATATTTTGTAGTAAACGCCAGGAAAACCGCCAGGCATATGAAATTTAAAATAAACACAGGCAACAATTGATCGAGCTAAAATTAAAATAATTTTTTTTTATAAATTTTTCGGTGATTTATTGCTGTATTTATTTGTACTCCATTTCCTCATTCTTATATTCTCTTTCTTCTTTCTTCTCTATATCCAAGTTGCCTGGATATAGAGAAGAAAGAAGAAAACCTCTGTTTAAGCAAAAAGTGTTAAGCATGATTAAGATTGAAAAATGATGGTTGTGAGCGATTTATACGATTTATATCGTTGGCCATAAAGACGACAACATGTCTTTATGGCCAACGATATAAATCTATAAGTTTTGAAAAAACTCATTGTTACGGGCCTACCACCTGGGGATTGAACTGGAGTCTCTTAGCTCGAATTCTTTCGTGAAGTTTTAGTATTTTATGTTAATTTCCAGATTTGTAAATTATATCTTTTATGAAACCACGATATACAAGCTTAAAAAAACAATAATGTGACATTTCAATCATTATAAGAACGCAAATGGATGGGATGTAATTATTTTAATATTTAGTAATAATACAAAGGTAGTTTATTTTTTACTCAAAAGTGCTTGTAATATTTGGTTGAAAAAGACCGGCAACTAACAAAGTTAGTTCTGAGATAAACTTTTAATTGCTCTCAGTAAATCTCTCATCTTTTTATAGTAGTATCCGGATTAGACTTGTTAGCTGTGAATTTAATTATGTTTAAGATGTAATATAATTATAAAATAAACACTAAGTGAGTTGATGAAGAGACTTAATATTAGAACCAACATTAAATTGCTTTATTGCAACATTAAATATTATATACATATTATAATAGCAATGTAAATATTGCTATTTGTAGTATATGAGGCATGATAGCCGAGTGGTTGGGTGGTCTGAATTTCGAGTCAAGAGACCCGAGTTCGATTCCCAGGTGGCAGGTTCTTACCAATGGGTTTTTCATAAACTTATGTACGAATTATATCGTTGACTTGGACATAAAGACGGCGACGGGCTCACCAACTGTCACGTTGTCCCGAAAATATATTTGGTGGAAGGTGGGTCAAAGGGACTTAATTGTCTAGACTAGTCCTGTGTCTACCCCGGTATTGGGAATTGCGTGAAGATATTTATTTATTTTATTTATAATGTAGATATTGTGTTTCTACCATAACTACAGGTAGTTTTCGGTGTGATATCAGCTTAAAAATATACCATTCTTCTCGTCTGCTACGTAAGAGAAAACTAAGGGAAAAGCTTCGTAAATACCACTGGCTACTGATAAATCGCGGGATAACCAACTCAAAAATATATACATTTAAGTTAACGGAGACGGACTACATTAGAGGTGCGAGATGTCTGATATTGCGATCCCTCATCAACCTGCAACGGCTACTGTTGCCACTACTGAGAGGGAGACTGCCACTGTAACCAGTGACCTATTACAAGCAGTTATGTGTTTATGTATATGAATACGGATATATTTGCACCATAATAATTTTGAATAGACCACACCAAACATAAACAGTTGATGACGGACATCTAATACCACGATGTTTGATAAACGCTCAGTTGCTTGCATGGAAGCCTCTGCTTTCCTCAGTATTTTAAAAATATATAGTAAATTAAAATATGTTTCTTAAGTGATATCAGCTTAAAAATATACCATTCTTCTCGTCTGCGACGTAAGAGAAAACTAAGGGAAAAGCTTCGTAAATACTACTGGCTACTGATAAATCGCGGGATAACCAACTCAAAAAATATACATTTAAGTTAACGGAGACGGACTACACTAGAGGTGCGAGATGTCTGATATTGCGATCACTCATCAACCTGCAACGGCTACTGTTGCCACTACGGAGAAGGAGACTGCCACTGTAACCAGTGACATTTTACAAGCAGTTATGTGTTTATGTATATGAATACGGATATATTTGCACCATAATAATTTTGAATAGACCACACCAAACATAAACAGTTGATGACGGACATCTAATACCACGATGTTTGATAAACGCTCATCTGCTTGTATGGAAGCCTCTGCTTTCCTCAGTATTTTAAAAATATATAGTAAATTAAAATATGTTTCTTAAGTGACAAATAGTGTTTGATAATTTTCTTATAAGGTTAGGTAACAATAAGTGTGTACTTATTGTACAATGTAACCTCCGCATCTATTGAGGATACACTCGGGTCTTTGTACGTGACATCTCTACGTTACTTGCTCCTCTGTATCTCCGACATTGATCTATTGAATCATTTCATTCGATTGTGTAGACTATGATGGTGTTGTGTGGATACGTGCGTACGTGTGTACGTCTCATTTGTTAGAATTCCCTATCGAGACTATATCATAATTAATATATATTTGATGCGAGCTATAATAGTTGTACTAATATTGCATTGACAAAATATAATATTATTACAATACTTGTATAGTAAATTTTTAAGTTCAAAATTGTGAAATAAATTTGAAGGTAACTAGTTATTTTTTACCGTCCTAAAAAAAGGAGGAGGTTCACAGTACTATTTTTTAATATTTGCCCACACGCCTCCGTCATTAAGTTAAGGAAACCAAAAAAAATATTTTGAAAATTATTTTTTGTTTGAAAGTTTACACTTCCACTTTATTCCACTGATGATGCAATTCCAAAACAAAGAAAATTATTTTGTGATGGAATGCTTATATGTCTACGAGTAATCTTATAAGAGATTTCTAAAAGGTCCTCTCATTAACAAAAGCTTAAAGAATTGCTCACAATATGCCGCCCAGTTTCCCCAGCGCGTGTTGGACAATTTCATGTGTTCATTTATATCTTTCTAAATATTTTGAGATGGGTTACTTTTATAATTTTGCAAACTGAGGAAATTTAATATCTTGAAATTTATTTACTTAGGCTAACCAACAAGGATTACATCAGAGTATAAAACAATATTTAAGTATAAAAAAATAAGGATTTTAGGTAAATGTATCCTTAATTAAAGGTAAACAAAGCATTTATATATGTTCCGACTGCGGAAGGATATTTTATTTTTATATGTATGGTATACTGTGTACTGTACACCTAAAGTTTAATTGGTAAAAAAACAAAATAAATTATAAAAAGTAAAATAAACATAAAATTAAGCATGTTTAATTTCTGTTTCTTACTTTTAAAAAAAATCGTATCTAAAACATACAAATTTTATTTAATTTCATCAAATGACAATAGTAAATTGTAGTTCCTCGTAAATCTCCTAACAGGTGTTTAGTTACCTCAATCGGTTCTAGCAGATTTCACATAAAAAATGTATAAAATTTTGTTAGAGATTAACACCGACGTTGCTGTTACCGATTAAAATTGGTTAACCACTTTTCCATCACATTGTTCAACAGAGCGGAGACCTCATAATATTTCTCAAACTTTTGTTTGTTTGCTTGCAATAAAATATGTAATTTTGACACGTGATGTTGACCCTGTTGGAGATAACGCCGGCATTCGTTTTTATTTAATAACTATTTACAACAAAAGTAACAGAAATAACTGACTGAATATGAATTATCATTTAACCTTTTAAGAGAGATATTATATTATTATTTCGCAAAATATTTTTAACAGATTTATCTCAATAAATTACATGTTATGTAATTTTAAGTCACAATGTATTTCAACTCTTGCTACTTTGCAAGTTTTGTTGATGAATCTTTAATAAATTAATTAATAAAAAAATAAAAAAAAATATCCTCACGCAATTCCCAATACAGGGGTAGACAGAGACATTTTTTTCTCTTTAATGTGTATCAAAAGTTCTGCTTAACTTATATGCTTTAAAATCAATAAACATTTAAATCGTTATTTAAGATTACGGTTGCAAAGAAACGCTTTATAAAGCACTTTAGGCAAATTAGTTCTAGTAGTTTTAGCTTTTTCGATTAACTTTGACTATTAAATCCTCGTAAACTCATGCACACTTGCTAGAAGTAAACTTGCAGACATATTAAGAAGACAAAAAATGTTAATAATTTTTAGTAAATGCTTTTATTATTAATTAAAAAAAATATCTTCACGCAATTCCCAATACAGGGGTAGACAGAGGTCTAGTCTAGACAATTAAGTCCCTTCGACCTACCTTCCACCGAAGATATTTTCGGGACAACGTGACAGGTGGTGAGCCCGTCGCCGCTTTTATGTCCAAGCCAACGATGAAATTCGTTCATAAGTTTTTGAAAAACTCATTGATACTGCAACCTGGGGATCGAACTTGGGTCTCTCGACTCGAAATTCCGTCCACCCAACTATTCGGCTACCGTGACTTTAAATTAATTAATAAATAAAAATAAATAAATACATTCATAAATAGGGATAACATCATATACATTGCTCTGATTTCAAAGTAAGTATTTAAGGCACTTGTGTTATGGAATCAGAAACAACGAAGGCACCAAAAACAGCCAGACCCGTGAAAATGCAGAAAAAGTGGTTCTTCCACATAGTTCCGTCCGGAAATCGAATCCAGGACCACAGAGATGCCGAATGTTTGTTTTATATTTATTAATCCACTTCGATACTTTATCTTATTATATAGTTCTATAAGATCCTATCATTCTAGAGATCAGTGGTATTATTAAATTAAAAATAAAAAATGTTTTTTTTAAATTTCAAATGACACGGGCGGGATACGAACCCGCGACCTCTGCCGAACCGTAGCAGAGAAAGTCAGTTGAATTTAAAAAACATTTTTTCTCTTATGTTCAATAATATAAAGTTTAGCTTTTAAGCTATTAAATTCTTAAAAATCAATAAAAAATTGCGTAATAGATCATTAGTATGTTGAAGAAAAAGTGTTAAAACAAGCTTTATATCCGTAAGCGGAAATGACCCGGATGAGTGATGAAGTAGTTTGAACATGTTTAGTGTCCCCGTAGGAGGAAGATTCACAAAGTGATGTGAAGTTCTTTTTTATCGAATTATCGAACTTTTTTATGTACTTTTTGACATTGGAATAAAATTTGAGTAAAATTGGCCTAACTATCACCGACCACTAATACGGTACTGGTCGGTGATAGTTAATCCTAATTATCCGTTAGTCTAGCAGTTTAGTAGCAAGTGGTTGTCGGAAGGTTTTCGCAGACTAGAGTGGAGTACAATAGTCTTAGAGTTTTCCAAATCCCTCAATGAGTTTTGAGCCCTATTTGATTTTTAAATAAATAAAATATCTGCACGCCATTCCCAATACAGGGGTAGATAGAGGTCTAGTTTAGAATTAGTTCCGTCGACCCACCTATCACCGAAGATATTTTCGCACTTGACACTTGTTGCTCGGTTTCAGTCAGTCAATTCATGCTTTACCTATTATTCAAGCTTTTCTTTCTTTACAATTTGTTCCAAGTGAATGGAAGTGATTTGCTTCCATGGTAGTTTTGAGTTCTTCGTTATCAACTTGCGTCTCTGGTTGTCTACGGAGCTTGTTCTGTAGGTCAACATTTCTAGAACGAAAGCTTTGGAACTAATAACGCATTTTGTATTCTTTTAAAGCAATTGTCCCGCACATTACTGCATCACTGGTGCCACCGTGGAATTTTATCTTCTCCATATTGTGGATAGAACGAAACAGACGAGAAAAAAATTACGTGATAAAAAATGAACAGAATAATAAATATGAATGATTGAACAAATTACTAGTTCAATAATAGTTCGATTCAACCACGAGCTTAATTGTGAAAAAAATAATAGTTCCTAGCTAAACCTCCGATATTTAAATTGTCCAGTTAAAGGGTAGACAAAGGTCGTCTTTATGTCCAAGCCAACGATATAATTCGTACATAAGATTTTGAAACTCGGGTCTCTAGACTCGATATTCTGACCACTCAACCACTCGGCTACCTTGACTAAAATACGCGACGGTTTCACCACCTGTCACGTTGTCCCGAAAATATCTTCGGTGGAAGGTGGGTCAATGGGACTTAATTGTATAGACTAGACCTTAGTCTACCCCTGTATTGGGAATTGCGTGAAGACATTTATTATTTTTATTTATAATTTTATTTTAACGCAAATTATTTACCTAACAACCAGCACTTTATGAATCTTTTATTACAGTTCACCACAATGACTAAGAAGACATGGTGATACAGGCTTCATATCCGTCAACGGAAATAACCCGCCTGAGTGATGAAGCCTTTTCTGCTCATCCGGTACCCGCCCTCAGCGAGGACAATGTTTATCTATGATTCATTATTTCCTGTATGTCATCTTGTTGGGCAAAGGATAAATTATAGTGACTCAGATTCCATTATGTGTGTAGGTTATAGGTAAAGTATATCGTACCTATATTTTTTATGAAAAAACGTTTATTAACAAATGTATAAAAGACTTTATAATGTAATAGAATACATTGTAGATCGAGCAATTAGCAGTAAATTTGGCTAGCATAAACATTGGGTTTCTATTGTTTTCAGAGATAAACGTTAATTAATTTACTGATAAACTTTTTGATGTAGTAAATATTGTAAATTAAAACGCAAAATTGTTTATTAAATAATTTTATAAATATTTAAATGAAACCAAATTATATTTATATTAATAATACTTAATAACTTATTTATAATTGGGCTTAATGGTCTAAACCTTTGTCTACCCTTGTATTTGGAATGGCGCAAATATATTTTTTAAGTAACTTAAAATTACAATTATCGTAAAACTCTGCTCTTCGTGTGAAGATACCAAGATCTAGAGAAAATGGATTTAGCACTAATCACTACAATTAGTTGTGTAAAGTTGTCAAAACAATGCATTCTCAAGCGAAAGGCGAAACACTTGTCGCGTTTGGTATATGTTACCTGGTTTGAGTGTAGTGGTGGTGGTGGTGCATACAGTGGAATTAGTGCATGCATCTGTGGGAGAGAGGGTGGTGCTCTTCTTCTCTTCGGACCAGGTAACATATACCTTTTTATATTTGCATGCGGAGGGTTGCAAAGTAATTTTTTCAATAACAACTTTACAATGAATTTCCGCAAAGTAACGCCTGAGTCAATTAACTAATTAGTTGTGTATTTTCTTTAGATACTGCATACTGCGCGGATCCCAATGACTGACCGTCTCTAAAGCAAATGTAAAAAATGCTTAAAAAAGTCTATCTTTCAAGACTCTTATTTGTACTATCTACGAGTTCAGATGCCTCTGATAAAGCTGCTAATGTGCCAACGCCAATAGCGCCTACACACAAGAGCTCCAAAGTTACCAATGTTAAGCCGTCAGGTATCTTGCCTTCTTCCCTAAATATTCGCCAAGTCTCTAAACTCGAGGATCAATTTATGGAGATAAAAAGACATCGGATGACGTCATTTAGAGTCATGGTACACAATCTAAGGCCTAACTGGTCGACGTCGTTTCAACAAGAATATCAATGTATTTGATTAATCAATGCTTTTAATTGGAAAATACTTGAGGTACCAAAATGTTAGGCTCTTACGTTAGGCGAACTGGACAATTTTAATATCGGACATTTAGATAGGAACTCTAAATTATTTTTTTTTCACAATTATGCTCATGTATGTGGTTGAATTGAACTATTATTATACTATTAATTTTTTTATCATTCATATTTATTATACTGTTCATTTTTTATACGTTATTTTTTTCTTCTGTTTCGATCTATCCACAATATGGAGAACATAAAATTCCACAGTGTCACCAGTGATGTAGTAATGTGTGGGAAAATTGCTTTAAAAGAATACAAAATACGTTATTAGTTCCAAAGCTTTCGTTCTAGAAATGTTGACCAACAGAACAAAACTTCCTAGACAACCAGAGATACAAGTTGATAACGAAGAATTAAAAGCTGTAGTAAAAGCAGATCCCTCACTTGTCATGTCAGAGTTGACCGCAAGCTTCGGTGTGAGTAATAAAACATTCACTTGGAACAAATTGTAAAGAAGAAAAGGCTTGAATAATAGGTACAGCATTAATTGACCGACTGTACCGAGTAACACGCGGCAAGTGTTACGTTTCACTTCTCAATCAGCGCTATAAAGAAGGAATTGAATTTGAATCGTATCGGTATTTGTGATAAAACATGGGTCCTGTACGATAACCGAAAACGTTTCACACAATTTTTAAACCCAGAAGAATCAGAAATGTTGACTAAGATTGTAACTAAGTAAGTGTAAATTGTAACTAAGCCGTAATTATGTGCATAGATCTAACAGTACCGATGACATCAGTACTCACCAGATACTGATGTCAACGGTTACTGCTTCCTCAGATCTATGCACATAATTACGGCTGATGAACTATTGACAATACGTGTCAATAATTAAAAATAAATAAATATCTTCACGCAATTCCCAATACAGGGGTAGACAGAGGTCTAGTCTAGACAATTAAGTCCCTTTGACCTAGCTTCCACCGAAGATATTTTCGGGACAACGTGACAGGTGATGAGCCCGTCGCCGCCTTTATGTCCAAGCCATTACATTACAAGCAAAAACCCATTGGTACGAGCCTGCCACCTGGGGATCAAACTCGGGTCTCTCGAATCGAAATTCCGACCTCCCAACCACTCGGCTATCGTGACTTTTTTTTCTCTCTTCTCTTAAACGTTCTACAAAAAAAGGACTCCTTAGGACTCACAATAACATTATAATTTGAAATATTTACTAGAAATGTTACGATATTTGCACGTTATATACATAACTCGTATCCATTATCAATACTTAATCAAATCAGTATGTCATTTGTCTTTATTATGTAATTTAGATTGAATTTGTGTTATACATTATAACTGTGATTTAAACGAAACGTTTGCAAGAGACAATCGATTTAAATTAAGAGCGTCGTGACGACGAATAACTAGAAACAGATTAAAGGTGGCCACTGTTTGTAATGGGTAATCACTTTACAGAAATAATATATTTTCATAATTTCACAATTCATTGAAGTTACTATAGCTGAGTGGAAGGGGGGTCGGAATTTTGAGTTGAGAGACCCGAGTTCGATCCCCAGGTGGCAGGCTCGTACCAATGTTTTTTTTTTTCAAAACTTATGTTTTAACAGTACGCATCAGCTTTTGTTGTTGCATGAATGGGCCGGCTCGACCGGGGAAGTACCACGACCTAACAGAATACCGGCGTAAAGTAGATGTCTAACAAACTTCTGCGTTTCGTCTGGTGAGTGCAGGTAACCGGAGGCCTACATACCCCCCTCCCCAAATTCTGGGAGGGGGAGGGGTGCTCTTAGGCTGGCAACGCATCTGCTATGCCTCTGGTATTGCGGGTGTTCATGGGCGGCGGTAATCACTAACCATTTTAGTATTTTATTACAGCGTATTTTTAATACCCATTTTTAGTTTCGTTGCATAAAATAACGTACAAAATTCACCGCATTATGTTGACACAACGTAATGAGTCCACACTTTGTTTGCAAGGAACGATAAAAGTCTAGAATGTTTAATTTTAATAATTCCTGGTATATGCGTATCCTAGAAAAATAAATAGCCAATATTAACAATATGTTAACGAAAAAAGTCACGATAGCCGAGTGGTTGGGTGGTCGGAATTTCGAGTCAATAGACCCGAGTTCGATCCCCAGTTAGTAAGCTCGTACCAATGAGTTTTTCAAAAACTTATGTACGAATATCGTTGGCTTGGACATAAAAAAGGCGGCGATGGGATTCGGTGAAAGGTGGGTCAAAGGGACTTAATTGTCTAGACTCGACCTCTGTCTACCCCTGTATTGGGAATTGCGTGAAGATATTTTTTTTTAACAATATGTGTATTCATTACGCGTTTGATATATTTTTTTTATTTACGATACAAATTACCCATGTACTCGTGCCCACTACTCTATAGAAATATTCTTGTTTACGAAAATCAAGCAGACCGGTTACGGGGCTCAGTATCTAATGGGCGAGGTATGTTATCGCCTATCCGATTGCTATACGTACCGATTATGGCAATTTCTCCACATTGGAGACGCCTATGTCCTGCAGGGGACTCGAATTGAATAAACATAGAAAGACACTTATTAGTAATTGGGCTACAAAGAAGTTTTTCCATTTTTATTTCAAGTACCGTTTATTTTCGTAAGTGTATGTTTTGATTAAAATTTTATTTCATATCTTTTGCCCATCACCCCAATTCTGGGTCCCGATTCTACTTACAGCCCAAAAAACTTCACGTTGAACCAAACAACGGAGCGTATTTGGTTCAGCGTGAAAAGTGAAATGCCAATCGGTGCCTTAGATCTTCAAGCAAAGGTAAAAGATCCTTACATAGATAAATATCATTCAAGAGTCGATAACAAATAAGTTAGGTTAAAGGCCTGCAAAAGTTAGTCTCAAAATCAAGAAACTGTTTTAAGCATGAAATATATTTGTCATGTTATTATATTTTTTAGGATGCAAATTTTGTCCCGTTTTAAACAGGTACGGGAAGTTACTTTATTTGTCACTAAGAGGAAGCTACAAATATTTATGTCGTGGTAAATTTTTCTCTATTTATGTCTCAATGGGAAGCTAGTGTAGAAGGAAGTACTGGCCATTTGATATCATAAAGTCAAGGAAACTTTTGCAATAATTTTTAGACTTTAGAAAATGCAAGTGCATTTTAAAGTAAATTTAGATCAGCTGGATTATTTTTACGTCACAATAGCCAAGTGTTTGGGTGGTCGGAATTTCGAGCTGAGAGACCCGATTTCGATCCCCAGGTGGCAGACTCGTACCAATGGGTTTTTCAAAAACCTATGTACGAAATATATCGTTGGCTTGGACATGAAGACGACGTCGGGCTCACTACCTGTCACGTTGTCCCGAAAATATCTTCGGTGGAAAGTGGGTCGAAGGGACTTAATTGTCTACACTAACTTCTGTCTACCCCTGTATTGGGAATTGCGTGAAGATATTTATTTATTTTATTATTATTTTTGATAAATATTTTAAAAAGTGATTAGTAGAACGTTCTTCATAATTTTGTTGTTAAATACTTCTTTTTGTAATAAATCTACGGGTAATATTTTTTAAGTAATGTAAACAAGAGTACTCGCATCTATTCGTAAAATTATCGCTATTAGAGAACAATTCGTTACTGGTAATATTAAAATTGTCACTTGACGAAAAAAACCTTTTATAAAATATTACTAATACATATATAAAAAGGACAAAATTGTGCTATATTGAGTACGACAATGATAGTACCAGATACATAAGCTATAAACGCTTCAGTTGGACGCTAGACTTTTTTATTATGGGTTTGATATTTTTCAAGATGGTTATGAAATTTAAAAGAAATCAAAAAAATCTCTGACACGCGCGGGATTCCGACCAGTGACTTCTGCTACACCGTGGCATATAATACGATAAAGTAAAATATACGATAACAAAAAGTTCAGCATAACTTAATGCTTTAAAAATTCATAAAATTGCATAATAAAGTTGGTGAAGTTTTAAAACCATTGTATTTATTTTCATACCATTTCTTTCATATATCATATCCTTATCACAAATTGTAAAAGAGTATGTAACCGTTAAAAAAAAAACAAATGTTTGAATAATAAGAATATTGTTTCAGTATGTAGTAGTCCATTCCTAGATGTTAATTACAGCACATTCTTTTTATTTTCCATGGACTATTCGGAACGATAAAAACCTAAATGGCTCCATTGAAAGCTTCGCTTACATATTGTGCATTGGCTAGTATTCGAATGATTATCCTCCGTTCTCTTGCAATTTTTGCGTCTCACGTTTCGTACTATTCAAAACTTTTCTAATATTCTACACAATAGGAATGGGATATAAAGCTGTTCTAAAAATCAATTCTCATGTATGATTTTATTGTTAGCAGCGAGCCATTAAATAGTATAGTTTTAATAATCTACCACCCCCTATGTCTCATCATATTTTTGGTATCTTTTTAATGTAATTTTAAAACTTAATAACAGTTTAAAAATTAGAATGAAAAAAAGATTACGTAACATTTTAATGTATTTTTTAAATTGTAAAATACAAGACAAAAATAAGCTAAGGATCAAAACATACTCGTACATATTTATAATTTGCATACAGTCACAGTTACACAATATTTAAACACACATCCCCTTATGTGATTTATATCACAAATACATAAATGTTTTTTTTTACTCAATCACGCAATACTGACACGCAAAAAAAATTTTAATGAACGTAATAAATACAAATTTGAATTGTGTTTTATTTAAAATTATATTAATATCCTCAAAAAACGGAGAACAATAAATAAGCAATTCTTTGTAAAAACTAATGGCTTGAAACAGCAAGAAGTGAAGCGTAAATGCGTGATAAAAGTTATCAAAATGTCGTTAATTTGGCCTCTAAAGCTGACTATTAATTTACTTTGTATATGAGAATTCCGATGACTTTTGGATTTTTGGACTTTATTCAAAAATTATGACGTGCTAATTTTAATTGTGCGACAGCTCAGTTTAATAAGAGTTTGATATATCAAATTTTACGACGAGATTCGGTTAAACATATAAAGTATCTATCCGATAAACTAGCGCCAGTAATAATGCATCTTATTAATTGTTTTATAAATTCCGCTATATACCCAGACCTATTAAAAATTGTGATAATAAGATCCATTTATAAAAAAGGACCCACACCGATTATAATAATTACCTTCCAATCACAATTCTGCCATGTATAGACAAAATTATAAAACGCTATTTTGGAAATATAATAAACAAGTATCTGCAAACTAACTGCGTAATTCATTATAATCAGTATGATTTGCAAAAACAAAAAAGTACAACACAACTTCTTTATAAATTAACGGACGCAATTAATAGTTATTTAAATAATAATATGCATGTGATTGCCTTATTTATATATTTTTCCAGTGCTTTTGATATGTTAGACTATTTAACATTGTACAAGTTATCACGGAATGGTATATAAGGACCTTTGCTGGAACTTATAAAAACTATGACAAAAATCTATTCACTACGGTAAAAATTGCAAATACACACATCTTTTATGTATTACATAATATTTACAAATTTCTGTTAATAAGAAAATTATGTGGCTTAAATTTTAGAAAGAAAAATTTTATGAAACTATATTTATTCAATCAAAATATGTATCATGGGTATATATGCACTTTTACCATCTCAAAGACATTCGATTCGTATTTTGAAAAAAAAATGTGTTAGCGATGTTTAAAAAATCTTAGAAGGCCTTTTGGACGACACGAAGTCGCATAAATTGAAAATAGTGGTAATCACTTGGAGCAAGGTCTGGGGAGCATGGTGGGTGTCGAAGTGTTAAGTTTCCTCTACATAGTGGCCACCAGGCGTGACATGCGTTGTCCAGTAGCAACATTGGGCTAAAGCAATTTACCAATCTGGGTTATTTAATGGCTAGTTTTTCCCTAATCGTTTGCAATTGTTGCAAACGATTGTAGGAATACCCAGATGTGACCAGATTTTAGGAAGTTGTGATGGATGACAAAGGCACTATTTCATCAAACACTCATCCGTACCTTTTGTTGAATCAACTTTCATTCGAGACAGGATTGTTAAGTTGAGTTCAACCTTTGGGGAGATCATTTTAGGTTATCGTACAGTATCCAATTTTCATCACAAGTAACGATAGGATTCAAAATCTCTTCATTATAGTGCCGTCTCAAACCGTATCAAAAAACTATACTGAACTTTATAGAACAGATAAGTGATAGCGGCATCCAAGGTATGAAGTGTCTGGTTTTAATAGGAACGATGTTCTACATTGAATTGCTAACAAAATTGTTCATAGGATAATGTTATGTGCACACGCCTGTCTCACATAAAGATACGTAAAAGAGAAACAGGATACGTCAAAGTTAATATGAAATTGATAATTTCAATTATCTCAGGAAAATTTTAATAGTATGATCGGAATTGTAGTTTATTGGGAAGAAAAGAAAATAAATATACAGAATAGAAGAGACCTCCTCTTAATGACCTATGTAGTTATGTATGAATATACGTATGTAAAAAAAAAACAAACAAAAGTCTTAAAATAAATTACCATTTCTTTTAACAAAAGTAACTAAACAGTTTTTGCATGCTAGCATAAACTAATAAATTGTTAAACTTGTTTGTGGAATGCCTACAAAACAAAATAATACAACTATTTTGTAAATTTGGCACTGGGCACGGGGCATGATATCTAATTAAACTGGGATCAGATGTTGTGGTAAGGTCTACGTAGCGGGCCAGTCGATTCCGCTTTATTTTTGGTTACAAGCCAACTATCCTATGTTTATGTGAAAGTTATACAGACTCCTTTGGTAATCCGTGATTATTTTAACAAATAGTATTTGTGAAATGTGTTTCTGTTTATGACATCTTATCCAGCACCACGATCTACTATAATACTTTTTCAAATAGTAAATAATAAAAACAAATAATAAATAAATAACAAGTATACAAATCTAAAAAGTAAATAGGGTATGACAATTTCGTTTAAAATTTATATCTTATGTGCAGTAAATGAAACTTTAAATTTAGGCATGATTTAATACTGACTTTTTCCAGGAGAGGAGCGAGTTGATTGGAGAAAAATAATTACCCTTATTAGATAGGGTAACATGCTGCCATTACGTCAATATCTTCTTTTCTTGCTGAGATAAGTATTGCGTAGATAAGTATAAATAAAAGTGTGGTGTCACAATATAACACTCCTTTCTTCTTGGGTTAATTGTAAGAAGCGACCTAGGGATAAGCCTCTCAAACTGCAGTGGCAACCGACAGAAGACGCGATTTCCAACTTGAAAATGTCAGATAAAAATAAAAAAGATCTGTACAGGAACGGCAGTAGTTTGATTGTTTCCTCAGATTACGCAATGTTTTCAAAACGTGTAAAATAATTCATACCGCAGTGACCAATTTTCATTGTTTTTTTTATCTACGTTGCACGGCGATCAATCTATTTTTGCAATGTTGTAAATCCTAGAATTGAATGTTTGATGTCTCGCTGACTATATATGTATATATATATATATATATATATATATATATATATATATATATATATATATATATATATATATATATATATATATATATATATATAACCAAACTTCTTTAATCTCGACGGCTTTGTCGGTCAGCCTAGATATATTAAAAACAAAAATAATTCTATTCGTATTTGTGTTTGCATTTTCAAGATTGGCATGCAAGAAATGGCTGTACCAATCTTAATGAAATTTTGTCGAAAAGGTTCTAAAAAGAACTTGAATTTGAATTGTCTTGAAATTCCGAAGATAGAAGAAAAATACCAAGTAAACGAGTCGCGAGCAACAACGTATCTAACGCGTATGACCATATCAATTAGCGAAAAGATCTATAAACTTTATCCAAACATTGCAAAGTTAAAATTAGCCTTTAGTGATGATGACGTTATTCAAAGTCAGTTTTTATAAATTATTTCTAGAAAAGAATAAGTGATACAAGTATACTGACTGAGAGATACCTTTTTTTTTGTGAAAAGTTAAAGTGTGACTCTTTTGGTTCAATTGCAGCAAACCCTAAGAAGGGTACTTCGATAAGGACTGGGGCGACGTCAAAGACAGCTGAATCAGGTTTGTGGCGTCAATAAGAATCTTTGAAAGGAAACTATATATTTGTTCCATTTAAAGTATAGACGGTCCGTGGTGTCCTGGGCGATGCAGTTTCTAAAGGAATTGTATACGCGACTGGTCGTAGCCGCTGGTGACAAAAGGGCTGGTTCTTTACTCGCTCAACGGTTAAGTCTTAAGCTATTCAACGTGGAAATGCAGCCAGCGTTCTTGGTACCATGCCACGAGGAGTAGGGTTCTATGATTATTGTAGCTTTTAGTTAAAAAGTATTGTATATATTAACATAATTTTGTTTCATTGACAAATAATATATCAATTGACAACAGGAAAACAGATTAATTAACCACCAACAAATATACATAACATGACTACAAAACGGTAAAAAAGTTAAAACAGATCAATTTTATCAATACAAAAAAAGTTACATTTAAATTAGTTTGGAGTTCAGTTAATTTCCTAAATAATGTAAACATTTTCTGTGCTTTACCTTGTAACTCTTGAAGTCACGTACAGGTACTTTCTTGTTTTGTTGACACTAGCTAATAGCTTCTCACCTTTTTATATCAAATTTAATAGATTTATGATAATTTTACGCTGTTCGAACTTGAATTTTGCGTGTCGACGCATAATCCTCGAAGTTATAACGAATAACTTGTAAATTTTTGTTCAAGTAAAAGTATAGATAAAAATGAAAAGGGTCAATCTGTTTAGCACTATATTCTACTTATCAGGTAGGTCTTTATCAGGTCAGTTTATGATTACTATAGATATAAATTGTTTCAGAACTTCATAATATAGAAGCCACATTCAGCATGCTAATTCGTGTTCACTTTACCAATGTTTAGTAGAGCGGTAAGAATCAGAGATTCTTAAAAATTGAACGTTATGTCAAAATTATTGACTATTTTTGATCATACAAATGAATGAATATCGAAGTCAAAGATATATATAGTCGATATTAACAGTTGTAATTGCTACGTTTTCATTATACGCTCACAAGTGATTTAAATAAACTTAAAATTCATTGGTATAAACGTCTTGCTTGGAGTTTTGTTTCCAAAACAACTAACTTAAAGCAACAATACTTGTAAGAAATACAATTTAACTTTCGTACACAGAACAAAATACCTCATTTCAAAGTGTATTCCTGGGATCACACTTTCAAATATAAATTTGTCTCCATTTTACTGTTATTTGTTACGGCTGGTAATAAAAATACTAAAGCAATGAAAACAATATATAACAATGCAAGTAATAATAATAATTTAAAAGGGTAATTGTCACATATACAAGTGGAAAGAATTTTCCCTCCAAATTATTTTTTTTTATAAAATATAACCTGTATCAGGTTTGGAGAACTTTTTACGTACCTCTACCTTTTCAAAAAACAAAGGAATACCATAAAGCCACTTTGAGATGCCATTAAAAAATACTGGCTTAGTGAAAATAACGTAATTTTTTGTTCTAATTTTACATTGCAATTAGAAATACAAACCAGATGTACATCAATATCTCCAATTTATATACTGCTTATATACATATTTACACAAAAATAGAAGACGAAATCTTTGGTCCAATTTTTGATAGTTTTGACTTTCATCAGATCGTTAAACAAACGTAAATAAAAAACTGTTATTAACTTAAATTCTTAAGTCGATATATAGTTATATTTGCCTTAATTATGTCATAAATATAACAGCCTCTAAACATCCCCTATCTTCCGTTAGGATTGCCTTAATCACCACGCTTGGCATGCGGATTGGCGATCACTTTACCAGACACTTTGCAACATAGATGCTGCTACCCGTCACCAGTGTACCAAATTTTGGTCTGGCATTTTTCGAGATGGGTAATCTGCCATATACAGTAGCCATTTGTATTTTGTTTTGTTCTTAGTCGCCTCTGACAACACCAACGGGAAGAAAGAGTTAGTATATTCTTACGCCGATAGCACTCGGCAAAAGTATTCCTATGCAACGGCACTTCAATGTCAAATTATCATATTATTTATTTCAAATATTAATAGAACAATATAAACGCCTTTAAGTCAACTCTGTTAGGTTTTTTTGCACAATTCTTGACGGGTTAACCAAAGAGAAGAGATCGCGTATCCGAGTGCTCTTGACCCTCACCTCTTCGAGCAACTTGCTCACATGATCTTTGAAAGTTAGTCTCGGCCTATCTCGACTTTTAATATTAACTTTCGCGCTTTATATTTTCTTCACCATCCGGTCTTCACCCATTCGATTAACGTTCCTAAATCACCGAAGCACGCCCTTATAAATTTTTGTGATATGGTCTTTTTTTCAAACCTGGGGGTCATTGCAGAAGCGTGCTCGTCACGACCTCTGCCAGCCCTTTTCAGGGCTGCAATTCTACACAGCTGCGCACCCATTCCAACGAGGGTTAGGGCGTCCCCCTGAGGCGACGCACACCAGTTCGTCCTCGTTGGTGTGGAATGCAGCGAGCAAAGCGGCGATGGGGACCGGCACCCGTCACGCACAGCCCGACACGACGGAAGATGGAGTTTAGAGTGCATAGTTGCCACATGGAATGTTAAAGGAGTTTTTTGCAATACTTTATTTACAGAAATAATATTACGATTAATCTATTAACACCGATGACCCGATAGCCTAGTTGATAGTGACCCTGCCTTTTAACCTAAGGGTTGTGGCTTTGAATCTCGGTAGTGACAAACATATTGTGTGTGATTAATGTAAATTTATATGTTGTACTCGACTCGTACATGTTTATATGTGTACATGAATATTTATTTATGTAAATATATTTAATATATATGTATTCGAGTAAAATGTGTAATGCAACACATTTAAATATTTAGAATAGCCACCTTAACCAGTTGCAATATAAAGATAAAATTGAGAAAACGTCAGCCAGACATATTTTGCAGACACATATAAAACTTTTTGATATCCTATAATACTAATATCAATTTACTAAAAAGCCAACATTCGGTAAGAGATGAGAGATGAACTTTCGTTGGTGAGTTTATCATCGACCTGTCACTTCACTATTATTTATAGCCCAGTAAACTTGAAAATATATCTATTCGCTAGCAGCCACATGTCCGTTTCAGGTTAATACCCTTAGGCACAAATTCCAGACGAAAAAGTTATGCATTTAAAAATTCATTTGAATTTAAATATAACTGTTAGAATAATATAAATTACTTTCAAGACCAAACTGCACTTGCGTCAATAGGAAGCGCCTATTATGTCCTTTTTCATTATAAATTATGTTTTGGTGTAATTAATCTTCTCAAATATCGACTACCTAGATAAACTTTAAATGTTAATCCTCCTTGAACTTTAAATGTTAATAAAAAAAAATTGTGTGCATATCGGTTAGGTCTGCGAATCGGACTACATCTATTTTTTATCCTCTTAAATGTTATGGGTCCATCCAAAAAGGGGTACACCACCCTTAAAAAATTTTGTTGTAGCAGCACCCTTAGAAACCACAATTTCTTTTAAAATTTTTAAGAATTTTTTTTTTGTTTTTATTTTGTTATTATACAGCATACAAAAATATGTCGGAACGTCGAATATTTTTAGAGAGAAACTGTGATACGTCACATCCGCTCTGACGCAACACCGGGTTCTGGTGCGATAAAAGAGGGTGGAGCGCGAACATTACAAGCATTGCAAAAGAATTACACGATACGCCGTCTTGCTGCTCGGACGTGCGCCACGTTTTCGGTGGAGTGTCGTAGTTTAATTTGAGTTACTAAGTGTTCCGAATCTAATAGCGATTATATTTTATTAATTCGTTACATTATAGTCAAGTGATTAAGAACAAAAGTGATTTCATTCTCCTTGCCCGATTACTCACGCCTATTTAGTCCTGCTCGTGGAACTTCCTTACAACGACGCGCCCTAAATTTTTATCCCCTCTAAGAGCAACCCCTATTTTTATTTAGCAAAACAGCCTTTGTTGAGTCAGCCAGGATCTTATAGAAAATATTAAATTATGTTAATGTGCAAATCTCACAAAGTTTTAAAATGTGCGATTTGACAAGATCTCCTTCGGTGTTTACGTCACTTAAACTTTATTTCATTTCATAAACAATAATATAGTACTTATCGTACTTACTAATAAAATATTATAACACATACAGAAAATATTTACTATTAGTATACTTCCACTAACCATGATCTATGTAGAATGCTGCAGCTACTGCTATAAATGTCGAATAAGCGTGATATAATGGCGACAAAAGACTTCTGTCCTCGATTTATAAAGAACAAACGTACTGCTTATTTATCTACTTTTCCTTCTTAGAATAACTAAATAGATGTAATGTTTATCATATTTGTTTTCCTGATTCAATTGACTCGTGATCCAAAATATGGATGTTTTTATAAAGATATACAACGTTTTTGGCATAATATTGTTTACGTTCTGTATTGTACTCGTAATAAAAAAATCAGAAGGACCTGAAATAATAAACATAATAAAATTACAATTACAAATTACAGTCATATATTTCAGTACATTTGAAATATATGCAGGTACACATAGAATTTTGAAGTTGCGTTAACGTTCTTCGTATTGTATATAATACTAGCTGCCCCGCGGCTTTGCCCGCAGTTTAACACCTTACGCGGAACCCTATTTATGTTTCTAAAATAAAAGTAGCATATATTACTCCTTATAATATTAGCTCTCTGTCAGTGAAAGTCATGTTAAAGTTGGTCCAGTTGTTTCAGAAATTAGCTGGAACAAACAGACAGACAGACGGAAAGATTGTAAAAAAAGGTTAAAAAAAGGACAAAAATGGTAAAAAAACGATTATTTTCAATGAAAAATAATCATTATACATTTTTTATGACAAACAACAAATATTTAGTATTATATACCGACAACAAATACTAAATCGACCCTAGGTTAGTTGGTCTCTACCAACCCTGCCTGTGAAGCTAAGGGTTTCAGAGGTGGCAAGAAAAGGGTTGACAGGGGCAAACATTTGTGTCATGAATATGAATGTTTGTACACATCCATGACTCGATGTTATGATACATCTAAATATGTATATATATATATGGTTATATTGTACTGTTGGCTTGGATGGAATAGTGATAGGCTTACCAAATGCCACGTTTTCCCAAATAGACGTTGGTGAAAGGTGGGACGAAATGATTGAATTTTCTAGACATCTACCTACCGCAGTATTGGGAAAACATAAATAAATGTATTATAAAGTACTTTGTGTCGTAATTGCCTCCGATAAACCCTATTTATAAAATGGATCACGTAGATCAATGTAAACGTTGTACACGAGTCGACGATTCTAGGTACATACATTAATTACGCTAATGACTTTCGACTGCTATGGAACTATTTTTTGAAAATTGAATATTTATGACTTTACGTCTTCGATACAATACGAATAGTTGTATAAAGATTTATGATCACAACATTATTAAATTTAGATTTTAACCTTAAAAAATGTTTTATATGTAAACCGAACGGTTTCCACTATATTACGCAAAAGATGGGTATTGTAATTCGTAAGTATTACTATATATTCTAAACGTCTATAATACGGTAAGGAGCCTTAACGGGTTATTGGATTGCAACACAATAATCATTATTCGTCTTTATTGTCCCAGTAACGTTGAATATAATACTTAAGTAAACGAAGTAGTTTTTTAAGATTGCGACTACCATTTGTTAATTTACTCTTGTGCTTTTTCTGTGCATAACAGATAATATAATATAAACTTTTATACAGACTCAAATTTCACATTAGTCTTAAAAATTTGTGTTTGTGAGTGTTAATTCTGGCGATTCCAAATTCTGGCGACACCAACAACTTGGTCTTTTTGTCCAGTTTTGGCAAAGGCCTCCAGCAATTCTTTTCTCTCTGTTCTATCCACAGCTTTTTTAGTTCTATTTTCCCTGCTTTTCCTTTGGGTAAGCCACTACCAGTTTTTAGAAATTAATGTACGATTTGTGTTTCACTCATTACCTGTCACGATCGTCCAATAAATTGCGTTCAAATGGATCTCAAAAGACATAAATCTCTTTTACTTTCATATCTTACTTGAAGATAAAAAAATATGAAATTGTATTCATTATTATTTTATAATTTAAGGCGATACATTTATGAGTTACGGATATTAAGCTTCAACTTATTTGAAAATATCCTAAGTGAGAATCAACTTGGTTGTGTTATTTTGTAGATAAAGCACGTATCTCGTTGGCGACACGGCATAAATTATTCTCGTTTGTCAACTAATTATGTGATATAACGAACACAAAAATGAGAAAACTTTTTAAATTGGTATTTTTCTAAGACTAAAATTATATAAATGATTGCTAGGAGACCAGTGAAAACTTATAATAAAAACGTGAAGAACAAACAATTCATGACTATTTTGATTTGGAACTAGGAGATTGTTTATAATTGTAGATTGAGTATTATTGTGTTGGTTTAAAATATTATAAATTGTTATGTAACTTCAATATATTAGTCATATATTATAGTATTTTGTTATTTAGTAACCGCCATAGATATTTTTCCACAAACTAATGGCGGCCCATTGCATGTTTATATTCTTTAAGAGTTCAATAAAGTTGAATAAATAAATTCTAAATTCCTGCATGACTAGAATTAGGAAATAAAAACTCTCCCAGTTAAGTTAAAGTTAGTCACAGTAACAGTAGGACAGTGAGTGAAATTATTAAGTTACTATATTGACTTTTTTTTTAATTTTACATATGTTTGTTGTTATACGGTTGTAGAATAAAAATGTAATTTAAAATATTATCTGAAGGAAAATATTGGCCATTTCACAAAATCGAAAACAAAAAGTTTTCAAAACACGCTTAATATATAAAATCTTTCGTGGCGTACGCTGCCTAAATCATTAAAGTAACTCGAAAATAATATATGAGGGGATTGTTTCTTTTAAAAGGTTTACAAAAAAATGTAGATTTACTGTCATTCTTAATTCAAATAATCTTTTACTTAATTTTTTTATATTTTCACGATTTTTTTCCATACTGTACCTTAGTCTGAGGTCTAGACAATGAAGGTCATTCGGCCCACTTTTCACCAAAGCTTATTTGAGTCAATGTGACAGTTGGTAAGCCTATTGTCATAATGGTTAATCTTTTTGTATATTATAAAATAAATAAATAAATTTCGTCGTCCTATTCCCAATACAGGGGTAGATAGAGTTCTAGTCTAGACAATTAAGACCCACCCACCCACCTTCCACCGAAGATATTTTCGGGACGTTACAGGTGGTGAGGCCGTCGTTATGTCAAAGCAACGATATAATTCGAACAAGAGTTTTTAAAAAACACATTGGTACGAACTGACCTGGGAATCGAACTCGGATCTCTTGACTCGCAATTCCGACCACCCAACCACTCGGCTATCGTGACTATTTGCTTGGACATAAAAACGGCGACGGGCCCACAACCTGTCCGTTTGTCTACTAAATAAAAATATCCAGTTTCCGATAAGAGCGAACGAGCTCTAACAATAAACAAACCTTCTAAATGGTACGAATAGACTTAAGAAGTAGAATACTTTTCCTACGGGCAGTTATGGGTTAGCTTATCTCGACTAGAATTTTCCAATAACCGATTTAACGTAGTCTACAAAGATCTTTTGATGAGACGAAGACATATAGACAGAGGACAGATAGACAAAGGTCTAGTCTAGACAATTAAGCCCTTTTGAACCACCTTCCACCGAAGATATTTTCGGGACGACGTGACAACTCGTCGCCATCTTTATGTCCAAGCCGATATGATACATACATATTTTTTTGAATAGACCCCATTTGAACGAGTTTTAGGGATTCAACTCGAGTCTCGTGACACGAATTCCGATCCACCAACCCATCGGCTATCGTAATTATTTCATGAGACAAGAATAGTATTACCTATTCATCCATACGATACGTCATCACCACCAGTTATTTAGCTGTTTCAAATAATAATTGTTAAAACATACAAGACTATTTTACCGATTCATTTATTGAATAAGTAACAATTATTATTAATTCCAAAAAATGGGAAGATAAAAAGCATTTAACAATAAGATAATTTTCACTTTTACAATGATAACGAATAAAGTGACATTATACAATAAAAATATCATTGGTGGAAAATTAATTTCAAAATTAAAAGCAACAGGCGGGAAATTCCATATGTGTGATTTTGGCGCCATATCTCATGGGCGGGAAATCTCATATCATTGGAAATTGGAAATAAATTCCTTTAAGCTTTCAATTACCCATTCGTAAGTATATCAATTTTCAGACATAAATTTCTATATACGTGAAAATGTCGCAATAGGAGATGTAGAGAATGTTTGAGTTCTGACTTATGATTTAGCTATTTCCTGAACAATTATACATGCATATTTAGAATTTTAAAATAACATCCGCCATTCTGTAGCAACGGTCTTGCTTCTGAGCAACATTAGTAAAACAAATAAATATCTTCACGCAATTCCCAATACAGGGGTAGACAGAGGTTTAGACCAGAGAATTAAGTCCCTTCCACCCACCTTCCACTGAAGATATTTTCGGGATGACGTGACAGGAGGGAAGCCAGTCACCGTCTTTATGTCCAAGCCATAATTCGCAAGCCGTCATTATGTCCAAGCCATAAGCTATAATTCGTACAAAAGTTTTTGAAAAACCCATTGGTACGAGCCTGCCGGGGGGATCGAACTCGCGTCTCTTGACTCGCAATTCCGACCACCAACCTATCGGCTATCGTGACTGTTTTGCTTATTAGTGTAATTTATTTGAGCATTAGTGTAAATTTTAACCTTCGGTTTAACTTATGTTTAACACATAGCAATCAGAACAATATTACGTTTTAAATAATACATGCCGATAGATTTATATTTAAGTAGTTCATTATATCTAATCTGAATGAAGGTATTTATTGCAAGGCTTATCAGAAGTCAGACCTTTTTAAATTGTTATATGAACAATATTTGACTGAAAATACTGACATTTAACCTTAAAACAACAGCCTAAATCTGTAGGGAAATAATATTACTAAAGTTGATATAATGTTCAACTCCACGGTGGTAAACCGCTCTACAAAACTAGCAATTTTGCACAAGTTAATTTTGGAAGTGGTTCCTTGCGAAACTATGTGTTTTCATCGTTTCTGTATTTTACTACTGTTATATATAAATTCATACTCCCGATGCTATGAAGATTTTGATAGTTATCTTCGTAAAGTATAATAGTAATTCATTTAAATTAGACTCTTTAAACCTTCCAACCATAGTGAGAAGCTGCTATTAAAGTTGTAAATGATTGAAAAATGGGTACTAAAGCTAATGTAGTATAGCTTAACTTGTTTACCTACATCTCTTTAGCCAAGGAGATAATTCTTTGCGATGTAGCCAAACAGAAGTACAGACAATTTTTAAGGGACACAAAACAGCTTCTAATAGTCGTGACCTTTAAAGACTCTTTTGCTACTTGTTAGATAATGTTTTAATAAATTGCACGTGGATAAAACGATGATTACGATAAAAGTGGTTTGTTTAAATAAAACATACATTCGAATAAAGAACCACTTTCTCCTTTATTGAAGTCGGTTAAAAACTTTACTTAAACATTAAATGTAATATTAAAACAGTTCTCAATTCTGTAAATGCCTTATCTAAGGTAAAATGAGTTGCGACCTCTACAATGACAGGCATTCACGTAATGCAGTTTCTTTCATGAAAATTGTAAAGAAAATCTTCGTTTACAAACAATATTTATATATAAAGAAACAAGTGTATTATTGCTCCCAATACTGGGCTAATACAGAAACAAACCCTGGTTATAACAGGTATAAGAATTAGAAAATATGTGCGATTGTTCCTCGACGACAAAATACATTTCACTTAGGTAACGAGTAACGACAAGAAACAGCTGCGCCGAATTCTCACATTCGTAACGAAATACGGCGTACCTTATTTGTTCAAGGGCATTTAATCGGAGAGGGGTTTTTCTCCTAAAATATCGATGCGGTTTATTAAAATTAAGAATATTAAAATGCATGAGTTTTGATATTTTAAAACCACAATCGCTTTTTATTATTTTATGCGTTATTTACTTTGATAATATTTTTTTATTTTAAATTCTTGTAGACAAATTAACAAGTACTAGAAGCATTTGTCACTTATCTTACAGTCAATAAATTCATCATTGTGCACTTCCACGAACAGACCTGTATTGTATTATAAGCAGTGAACCATAAGTAGATGACGATAATAATTTGTAGAGCTTTATTATCTGAGTCATAACATTTACCTTGTTTAAATTGAAGTAAGTAATAATGAAAACAAGAAATGAAAACAATTCATAGAATGTTTTCAATAAGATGAATAATAATCCTTTCGCTAGATTAAAGAATGACAGTTTAATAGAGGGCGTGACAGGCGTAGCGTAAGATTCAATTTGTTTCAATCCTTAAAACACCAGATGTTTCGAAATGGATCATTTGTGTTTTAAGATATTAAATTTGATTCCTTACACAAGTATTACTCTTTGAGTAATACTTCTTTCAATTATATTTTCATAGACAAGATATACGAATGGTAGGATTTTCGAAATTGGAATCAGGAGACTCGCGTTGGAGCCTCGTAAGCCTCTGAAGGAAGGCTCGTACCAAAGAGTTTTATGGACACGTACGATTGGAGGATTGTACGATTTTTAAGGCAACGAATTTTGGCAACAAGCTCACCTTCTGTCTCGTTGTCTCAAATAAGCTCCGATGAAATATCGAAAGAACTCAAATTATCTAATTTTTTTTTACCAAATTAGAAAACAGGAAGTGGCGAGATATAAGAGTAATATTGTATGCCTCCCCGCTATCATTTCTTCCAGATCCGAATCATTTGTTCTGCAACAAAAGCCTCTTGTTCTAACCTAACCTATGAAAACAAATTTTATCTAAAACGATTACTGAATATTTTGGGTCAGACATTAGCCGAATTTAGATCTTCTACCATTACATTGTGCTCACTACTTTCTATATTCACTTACTTTCCATTCAAAAAGTATCTATCTATATATAAGTATATTATAATAAATCCCTTTTGTTAACATTTGTGGCCGTAAAACCGACACTCATTATCGGAAATCCAGCTTAAAAGCTACTCAAATCTCAGTGGACAGACCCTTATGAAAGTCTCATCCCAACGCACCCGATAACTATGCTAATATTATTTGTGCAATAGGGCTGCAAAATATAGAAATTTACAAACGTAGTAAATGCCTAGGATCGTTGGTTCATGTTTCCTTTCTCAATTTATTTATATACAATTCTTTTATGTATTCAAAAAAAAAATGTGTGCCGTCATGGGACGCCTGACAGATGTGAAATATCGTGTGTGTACAAGTAATATGCATAAAAGATAATATTATTACAGGAATGAAAAAATGAAGTACTAAGAAAATACTAATGAAAAATGAAGTATTACGAATTTCTTACAGAAAATGGTAACTTTATTTAATAAGCATTTATTTACACTTGATATAAAAATTCGATATTAATATCAAGTGGCCACAATTTAAATATTTTCTCTCTCTCTCTCTCTCTCTCTCTCTCTCTCTCTCTCTGTGACTTCAGTTATAGTTATATTCGATGTTTCCTCTGCCGGTATTACTGTTACGATTGGTCGATGATAACTAAACTACGTTACAAAAGTCCCGTAGTAGTAAAGTCCCGTTGTCCCGAAAATATCTTCGGTGGAAGGTTGGTCATAGGGACTTAATTGTCTAGACTTGACCTCTTTCTACCTCTGTATTGGGAATTGCCTGAAGATATTTATATATTTATTTATTACGTTACAAAAGTATCGGATGAAACATTATCAAGATAACTCACAATTACAGCATCTATAGTTGTTCCATATTTGGTAGTAGATTCTTTTGGATTGTTGTTGATTTGCAATTGAAATTCTTTTTGAAGAAATGTCATTAAAGGCATTGATTCAGCTCTTGCAAATTTACATTAAAATCTCCAGCTAATTTTAATGGTAGTTTATATTTATTCGTTTTAAAAATTATTGAACCTTTTTGACTATAAGGAAATGACCTTTCATGTAAAAATGAAATCTTAATATAATTTACATAGTCACTAATATGAATAATATGAATATAATTAATTAAATATAAAAAAGGGATTTCAGTGTTTAATTATAAACCTTAATTCTCAGGTACTATTACCTGAGAATTAAGGTTACACCCTATGGTGTAAATTAGTATACCTTTGTACAGCGTGACGACCCGTCGCCACGGCATGCGTCGCCACGCCAGAAATCGGTTTTACGTGCGGCTATAGATGTTTCACATCAAAAAGTTATATGTTATAATATAATATAATGTTTTGCAACAAAGTGGACAAGGTTGATATGGTACTGCAGAGGTTGCGTGTCAGTTTATATTTCAATTTGCTAATGAATTTCACAATAGTATTAGTAATTGGTATGCTAGCGAAAAGGACTAGGATCAAAATAATGCTGTAGGGCACCCTACAGATTTAACATAGATATTTTTTTCACTGTATAATACCTAGAATTCAAAAAAAATATCTCCACGCAATTCTCAGTACAAGGGTAGAGGTCTAGTCTAGACAATTAAATCTCTTCGACCTTCCACCGTAGATATTTTGGGACAAAGTGACAGGTGGCGAGCCTTAAGCCATCTTTATGTCCGAGCCAACGATATAAATCGTACATAAGTTTTTATAAAAATCCATTGGCTTAGACATAAAGACGGCGACCCTACTCACTGACTCACGTTGGCCCAAAAAATGTCTTCGGTGGAAGGTGATATTGGGAATGGTGTAAATAAATATTTTTCCCTATCTAACATTAATAATCGTTGAAGTACCTTAACAAAAGTATATCTTCATGAAATTTCCACATACTGGGGTAGGTCCAGGT